>CAUYPO010002637.1:0-54741 GCA_963574435.1 Cheirogaleus major | reverse complement strand
AAAAATATATACAGAAAAAATTAGCCAGACATGGTGGCGCATGCCTGTAGTCCCGGCTACTCGGGAGGCTGAGGCAGAAGGATTGCTTGAGCCAGGAGTTTGAGGTTGCTGTGAGCTAGGCTGATGCCACGGCACTCTAGCCCAGGCAACACAGTGAGACTCTGTCTCAAAAAAACAAATAAATAAATAAATAAATAAATAAATAAAAATAAAATAATATACATACACTCACTCACTCACCAGTCACCTCCAAAAAAGCATTACAGAAATGGTTTCTTAAAATGACAGGTCCATTCATAATGTCAAAAAAAACCCTCCAAGTTATGGAAATATTAAATCCCTCTTCTCCTGCACAGAGAGACATCAGAGTCACTTCTGGCTACTGGAAAAGGCGAAAGGCCTTCCCCTGAGCTCAGATCCAAAACACCAAGCGCTGACTTGGACTTGTGGTGAGAGCACTGAACCTAAGGAAGGGTAAGCTGAGGTTCCGATTCTGGTACTGGTTTTGTGGTTGACACCAGTTGGTTCAGAATTCTCACCACAAGACAAAATGAAGAATCCATCTCCCATGAGCCCATTCAGAAAATGCACTACAACTAAGTTAAGGATAAAAAGCTACCAAAGAAAGGAACCGAAAATATTAACAAAGCAGTAACTGTCCCTGTTCATACCTGTAGCCACTGCAGTAACAAACTTGGATCCAAAATGCCCATCCGGAGAGAGCCGGCAAATGTTGGGGTGCTTGTTCTGGAAGTCCCCCGCAGTGATGCACTCTTCCGAGCTCAGGAAGTAAGTGTCCTACAACGAGAGAAGCAGCACAGCAGACTTTATAGCATCATGTCAAAACGTGCTTCTGTGTCTTCTTTAGCAAATGAGAACTAAACTAGAATGGAAGCCCTCTCATTACAAACTCCACCTAAAACCACCCACAACCAGGAAGGCCAGAAGCATGATGCAAACCACCCCCCACAGGCCAACCTCTGAAAATCCCTGGTTTGTAAAGGTAAGGTGGGCTTTCCCTAAGAGACAGAATAAACAAACCCAGCCTTAATTCATTGATGAGACTGTCTTGAAAAATAATTTGGTCTGAAAAGTAGAACAAGCTGTGCAGAAAGACCCTCAGCAAGTGAGTCCGCACTGTCTGTAACCACGCCACAGGGCTGAGCCAACACTCCTGTCTCCACCTCACCTTATTTCGACTGTATCGGACTGTACCCTTTCGGGTATCTTCTGAGACGAGGTCTGTAAATATCCAGCCAACCTTAATAAAAAAGGAAAGTATCTTTTGAACATCTCCCTAAAACAGATGAATGATTTTTGGCTTCTGCCCGTAAAGCTTAAGAAGAATGTTGTCAGAGACTCCTTCTTGTGAGCCAGACCAGCCTACGTGAATCGGCTCCTCATAAGACGCCAGCCACACTGCTCAGTAGGAACCCTGCTCAGTAGGAACCAGCCACCCTCTCTCTGGTGCTGCTGGGCTGGACACAAGCTTTCCCCAGCACCGTCCCTGTGCCCAGCACCATGCTGGGTGCAGAAGAGACAGTAGTGAATGAGACCAAGGGAAACTGGTGAAAAGGGAACGTACACTCCACAAGGAAGACAGACAGCAACCAATGCTGGGTCTTTCCCCCAAGATAAGAAAAAGGACTTCCCACAAAGAGGCACTTAAAGTAAACGGGGGTAACACAGTGGAGACTTCACTCAGCTGCTCCTTAGATCTCTCATGCAGGGCTGGAAAGAAGCGTCTGAGGTTACCAGGATCTGAACCCCTGAGTCCACTCCCGGAGCTCAGGTCATTGCCTGGCCTCCTCTGCATGTCCCACTGTGACAGCACCTGTGTGCTCTGTGGTCCCTGGACCCACTTCTGTCCCTGAACTCCACAGCTACCCTGTTGCATCAGAAGCCAGTGGCAGGCTACACAAGTGGAGCTGGGGTCCAGGCAGTCTTCACTCCTGTCCTATGGGTGACTGGGGGCTGTCACCCTCTCCAGCACACCCTGACACACAACGCTCCACACATCCACCTCCTGCCAGCATGACCGGGCACACTGGGAGACTTGTTGTCTTTAGAAATGCCCAGATGAACAAAAACCCAAGGAAGAAGGCAAGAGAGAAAATGAGACTTAAAGGATAAATGCCACTAAGCAGCAAATAAAGCAGAACCAAAGCGAAGCTGAGACAAGGGCTGAGACACTGGTGTTTGGAGTAAGGCTGTGAGTACCTTCAAGACCTTCTATTATAATTATGGTCATTACATATTTGTTAAAACCCATCTTTTGTGTGTGTGTGTGTGGTGGGGGGTGGGGGGACAGAGTCTCGCTGTCACCGAGGCTGGAGTGCAGTGGTGCTAACAAGGCTCACTGCTGTCTCGACCTCCAGAGCTCAAGTGATCCTCCCGCCTCGCCTCCTGAGTAGCTGGAACTACAGGCACGTACCACCATGCCCAGCTAATTTTTTCATTATTTTTTGTAGACATGAGGTCTTGCTATGTTGCCCAGGCTAGGCTCAAACTCCTGGCCTCAGATGATCCTCCCCTGCCTCAGCCTCCCAAAGTGCTGGGATTACATGCACGAGCTACCGCTCCTGGCCTAAAAACCTATCTTTAACATTCCTGGAAACTTTATCAAAGATGTGAGATAAAACGGATCAACAGAATCAAAAAGAAAATTCTCCTCCTATCTTCTAACTGTCCCATGAAACGAGGAAAATTCCCCGGCCCAGACACCTAAGTTATAAAAGGAAACTCGATGATTGATGAGGGAACACCAGAAGCTCCAAGGGCCCAGCACAGAAAACTAACATCATGAACGGGACTCCAACCTTGGCCATCCTCGGCCTCCAAGCTGCAGGAAGTAAGAGCACAGGGGGCAGGCAGGGAGCGGCCAGTACCACAACCCCTCCTGTCTTACTCCTGCTGGTCTCTCTGCCCCCGCCGATGCAGTGCTCAAGAGTGTGGCTGGCAGGCTTAGATATAATAGCTCCTGCACTGGGATCATTTTTTTATGCTCAGGGAAATGTTCTCATTTTACTTTAAGTCAGAGGAACATAAAAGCTATTGGTGTCCAATAAACACAAGCAGAGTTTCAAAACGTGTGGAGCCTGCACCTGACCTTGTGCAGGTTAGGAAGTTGTCCCAGATGAGGCCTGGCCACTCCACCCACCCAGATGACCACCAGAGCCAGGGCTCCCCAAGGCTGCCTGGCTGACGCCTCAGTACCTTCCTCAGGCCAAGTTTGGCAGCAATCTCATCGACCACTTCAGCTTTTGGATCTTCAAGAAGCTCCAAGCTGTTCTGTGTGCCAATCTGTCAGGAGTGAAAGGGGAAAGAAAGCTGGACTTAGAGAGGAAGGCTCAGAACACAGCACCTGCAACCCTCTCGTTCCCACCTCCAGGGCCACAGGTGCGGGCTGGTCTCCTCCTTGTCAGAAAGGAGAATTACAGCCACAGATCAAACACAACCCACACCCCTCCAGGCTTTTCTCCTTCTCGGGTTGCAATGCACTTTTAGTTGCAAATCCAAGAGAACGTGAAGGTGCAGTATCCAGGCTGCTGTGCGTCACAAAGTTCTACGTCAATTGTGTTCAGGACTAAAGAGGGCTTTCTACACTTGTTCTGCTTCTTTGTGTTACAGGTTCCTTCACTGGGGAATGAAGTTATTTTCAAACTTCCTTGGATAAGTAGTTTCAATTCAAATAGGTCTGGCTAGATTAAGCAAGATTAAAGCTGGAAGGTAATATTTGTTCCCAGGAAACAGCCTTGCAAGATTCCCATGCTGCTCCTCCTTAGCCAAGACACTGAGTCAGAGAGCATGTGAACTCCACAGAGAGAGCAGTGCACACACACCCTACACAGATGAAAAGGCATCTGAACTCAGGGATGTGCTTGCCAGGAGGCAGGGCAGTCAGCTCGGGCAGTTGACAGGCTCTGGCAATGACTGGCTCATATGGAACCTACACCAACCACAGGACACCACTTCCTGGAGGGGACAATCCTTGCTGACATCTTTATTCTTCACTTATATGCAACTCGTGGGTCACCAATAATAAGTATCATTCCAAACAGAAACCCCGGCCATAAGCACAGGAAAAGTGAAGGTAACCCCAAACTGAGTTTATATTAATTGGGTAGGTACAGCTTTGTAAATTAGTAAAAATCTGGCAAAACAACACAGAGCTTTCTGTTTGCTGGGTATTACCCAGATGGAGATCACTGTACCTCCCGGGTACAGGTCAAGTCACAAACTCGGGACAAATCTAAGGAAATGGACTTGTTTAATGACATGTGGCAGCGTTGAGCTCAACTTCTAATGAGCCGGAGGTGATTAGAAGTCAACTGTTCCAACCTCCAGGATCCTCAAATCGGGAGACCTGATGATGCTGTTAGTACCATCGACACAAGAGGTTTCTGTGCCAATTTTTTTTTAATTATACTTATAACTGCTAAACTCTCCATGAAAGAGAACCTCTACAAAACTGAAGTTAAATACTGTGTTTCCAGAAGGAGCATCCTGATCCCAGAGCACTTAGTGCCCTAAGGGTCAGAGAATCCAGACCCCTCCAGCAGAGCCTCTACTGCCACCTAATGTCTCTTTTTAGATGAAACGTCACAAAACGTCTGAAACACTGTATCTATGGCACGGCATAAATACCAAAACGTCAAAGGGATGTAAACTACGCTTAAAACCTGTATAAATCCAGCCAGCAGGGAAAGACACATGCATTTGTGCAGGAACCACAAACAAACCTGCTGAGCCACTGGCGACCGCCCACGGCCTGCAGTCCAGACCCTGCTGGGCAGACTGAAGACGTCCCTAGCCCCAGGGGAGACTACGTACACAGCAGGCCAGCCACAGAGCGACCTCCAGAACACAATTCGAGGTGGAAGAAAGTACAAGTAGAATGAGGCACACAAAACAAAATGAAGAGGGGAGAGTATGAATCTGTGCGTGTGTGTGCGGGCCTACATACGTTAAAATCAAACTTTGTAAGTCAAACCAAGAAGTTCTTTTTTTTTTTTGAGGCAGAGTCTTACTTTGTTGCCCAGGGCTACAGTGCCATGGCATCAGCTTAGCTCACAGCAACCTCAAACTCCTGGGCTCAAGCAATCCTTCTGCCTCAGCCTCCCGAGTAGCTGGGACTACAGGCATGCGCCACCATGCCCGGCTAATTTTTTCTATATATTTTTAGCAGTCCAAGTAATTTCTTTCTATTTAGTAGAGACAGGGTCTCGCTTTTGCTCAGGCTGGTCTCAAACTCCTGAGCTCATACGATCCACCTGCCTCAGCCTCCCAGAGTACTAGGATTGCAGGCATGAGCCATCTCGCCCGGCCTCTCACATCTTATTGATGACATAAATAGATCTAGTTTATAAGACTTAATCGCACAATATCAGTTTTCCCCAAATTAATTTAAAAATTTAATGCAATTCTAATTGGACTCCAAATGGAGTCCAGTTTGGGTTTTTTTTTATGACAGAGTCTCACTTTTGTTGCCCCAGCTAGAGTGCCATGGCGTCAGCCTAGCTCACAGCAACCTCAGACTCCTGGGCTCAAGCAATCCTCCTGCCTCAGCCTCCTGAGTTGCTGGGACTACAGGCATGCACCACCATGCCCGGCTAATTTTTTCTGTATATTTTTAGTTGACCAATTAATTTCTTTCTATTTTTAGTAGAGACCGGGTCTCACTCTTTCTCAGGCTGGTCTCGAACTCCTGACCTTGAGCGATCCTCCTGCCTCAGCCTCCCAGAGTGCTAGGATTACAGGCGTGAGCCACTGCGCCCGGCCGGAGTCCAGTTTTAATTGTAAAAATATCTTAACATTTATATGGAGTATAGCATAAAGGCTATCCTCCTGGAAGAAAATAAAAGTGGAATCTTCTCTTATACCATATACAAAAAATAAATTCCAATTGCATACAAAACTTACCAGTAAAAAGAAAAAATTTTTCAGAATATTGAAGCTGGGAGAACCTTATATGAATAGAATCAAGGGAAATCCTAGGATCTATAAATAAAATGTAGTCATAATTTATACTATAAAAATTAAAAATTTTCATATTGCAAATATACTATAAACAAAGTCAGTTTTGACAGCAAGGCTATAAAAATATTTCACAGCATAGATGACACTACACAGCTATTTTGAAAGAGCTGGTGAGGATGTAAATTCGTGTAACCATTTTTAGAAATGATTCCACATTATCTTGTAAATTTATACATATTCTATTTAGGAATTACACTACTAAGCACAAACTCAAGAGAACTCTTGCACTCATGCATCAAGAGCCATTTTCAAAAATGTCCATAGTAGAACTGCTCATAAAATCCATCCCTCCCAAATAGAAAGGACCTGGTGCCCATTAACAGGGCAATGAAAAATTTGTGGTATATTCATATGATGAATTTTTAATAGCAATGAAAAAGAATGAACTTAGTTTTAGGCAATAACATAAATGAATCCTAGTTATATAAATGTTGAAAGAAAAAAACAGTTCCTAAGGGGCAATATATGGGGTGATCAAGTTCAGAAATAATCAAAATTAAATTGCCTAGTGAATGAAAGATATTTGTAAGGTTTTATTTCTTGAATTGGGTAGTGAGTTCCTGGTTTCCATTTTAGTTGTAAAATTTAAATAATTACATAAAAGAGAGTCATACCCGATAATAACAATGTGTCATGAACCAAGAATTGTGATAATTCTGATTCTGTATCTGTGTACCTGAAGTCCAACCAAATAAAGAGTTCTTAAAAACATATTAGAAAAGATAAAGGAAGGGAGGGAGGGAGAGTTGGAGGGAGGAAGCTAGTGTGGCAATATATAAAGACAATATACAGTCTGTAGCAAATGGGTTTCATAGGATGAAGACGACTGCCATGTAATGATATAAAGAATAAAAATGCCAAAAGATACAAGAATGAGTTTGTATTTATTAGGAATAAACAATGCAGAAACTGGAAGGATTACAAGGGAAAACTGAGATAATATCCTAAAGCAAGGATTTTTTTTAATAAAGTTTGATGAATTCTCTCTTTTTCACACACACACACACATTTACGTAACCACCACAGACAGATCAAGAAACAGAACATTTCCGTCACTCTAGAAAGTTTGTAGTCTAACAGCTCCCTGTTTCAGAGATAAAAGCTTAGTTTTGCCTGTTCTTGAACCTCCTAGAAATGAAATCTTGGAACAGTTTTTCAAAAGGGTCATAGCATTTTATATCCCCACTGACAATGTATGAGAATTCGCTAGTTGTGTCAGCATGATATAATAAGTGTTTTCAGTGCATGGTTTTTTTAAGGCTTACTTTTCTAGCAAGTTTGTGTTGAATTAAGCAGAACAAAAATTGATGAAGTTATAGTAGATTTGCACAACACAATAGCAGTAGCTACTGGGACCAAAGGGGAAGTTCCCCAAACTTCCAAACATTGATATCACACAGGTCATATTTTCTGACCTAATAAAATTAAATTATACATAAATGAAATAACAAAAGTGTTATTTATTATACATAAATGAAATAACCCAAAGTACAACCATATTTCTGAACGTAGAGTCACACCTCTAGGATTAGAGCAAAATCACATTCAAAATTACAGAAGATTTAGAACTGAACAATATCACAATTAATATCAAAGTTTGTGAGGACTTAATATCATACTCTTTTTTGAGGAAAAGGAAAGAAAAGTTTATTAATTTGCTGGCAAATGAGGAGGGTGGCATACCCTTGTCTTAAAAAATTATCATCCCCATTAATATCATACTTAAGAGAATTATACTTAGTATATTATAACTTTAATATGCTTACTGTTAAAAATAATAAAAATTAAAAATTAATAAGTAGAAAATGAAACAGAGATAATCCAAAGAAAGCAAGGTAAAGATAGAAGCAAAATGTTAAAAAATATAAAATTTTTTTTTTTTTGAGACAGACTCTTACTTTGTTGCCCAGGCTAGAGTGAGTGCCGTGGCGTCAGCCTAGCTCACAGCAACCTCCATCTCCTGGGCTCAAGCAATCCTTCTGCCTCAGCCTCCCAAGGAGCTGGGACTACAGGCATGCGCCACCATGCCCGGCTAATTTTTTCTATATATTCTTAGTTGGCCAATTAATTTCTTTCTATTTTTAGTAGAGACGGGGTCTCGCTCTTGGTCAGGTTGGTTTTGAACTCCTGACCTTGAGCTATCCACCCGCCTCGGCCTCCCAGAGTGCTAGGATTACAGGCATGAGCCACCGCGCCCAGCCTAAAAATATAAAATTTTTGAGAAAGAGATCCATCATCCCTCCAAAGTATGTCTTTGAAAAGACTAATAAAATGAAAAAAATTTTAATACTAACTCACAAATGGATATTAATAATAAAAAGAGGACACAACTACAGATGACAGATAACTTTAAATTCATAAGAAAATATACAACATTTCATCCATAATTTTGAAAATCAACAAAATCTAAGAGAATTTGTTGCCAGCATAGCTCTACTGCAACAGATCTTAAAGGAAATTCCTCAGGCAGAAAAATATACCAGACATATGTAGATCTTCTAAGAAAAATTCCTCTGGAAAGGTAAAAATGGAAGTAAATATAAAAGACACTTTTCTTAGTTGCTATAAAACGTAATGGACAGTCTAAAGCCAAAATAGTAATAATGTATTTTGGGGGATTATAACATTAGTAAAATACACAACAATGGCAAAATGGATTGGAGGGACCATACTGCTGCAAGCTTCTTACAATACGTGTAAAATGGCATACATGGTGATATACCTAATATAAATAATGATATAACTAATAAGCCACTAGTAGGAATGAAATAGAATTATAAAAATTACTTAATCCAATAGCAGTCAGAAAAGATTTTTAAAAATAGAAATGAGGAACAGATGTAACAACTAGAAAGCAACTAGCTATGCATTCAACCAGTACTGAATGTCTAATCTCTGTCAGCTTTTAGCCTAGTTGCTGGCCACACAGCAGCAATGAAGAAGACAAAGTCCCTACTTTCATTACTAAAACTATTACAGGCCATTGAAGACATTATAGAAAGCTCCTCTTTCAACTTATAAATCCAGCATAACTTTAAAACCAAAAACCCAATATGGTTTCAAAAAACATTGACATCCCTTATTTTTGAAATGTATGCAAAAATTGTAAATGAAATAATAAGTATCCAGAAGACATCAAAACAATGATACACCATGATTAAATATGTATTAAATTAGTATTCCAGGGATAACTCAATTGTTGTGTATCAAGAAATCTGTAATTATCACCTGTCATCAAAATAAAGGATATAAAACATATTACCACAATATTTAGGAGATCATGACTAAGATTTTCCAAAAATGAAGAAATCCATATGTTTAAGAGACCCTAAGAACTAAAATAAAAAGTAAATAAAAAGAAGTCTACAACTAGACTCATCATAATAAAGCTGCAGAGAAACAAAGACAAAAAGAAGCTTTTAAAAAGACAAATTATCAGTAAAAGACAACTTAATAGCTGTTTTAAAAAGCAGATAAAAATCAGTAGGAACTATAAAATATTCAAATACAATTAACAAACTTGATCTAATGGATATACAATTGACCCTTAAACATAACAGGTTTGAACTGCACTGGTCCACTCAGGGATTTTTTTTCAAGCAAACTATATGAAAAATACAGTATTCCCAGGATGTGAAACCTTTGTATACAGAGGGCCGACCTTTCGTGTATATATTATATGTGGGTTCCACAGGGCCGCCTGGAGGACTTGAGTATGTGTGGATTTTGTTATACATGCGGGTCCTAGAACCCTCATATATGCCAAATATGACTGTATATAGAAAACTGCACTTAATATCTCAGAATATATATTTTTTCCAACACACAGCTTTCACAAAATTTGAACATATAAAGCAAATCTCAGCAAAAGTCAAAGACTGAAATCATAGAGAGTATGTTCTTTGACTACCATGCAATTAAGCTTGAAATCAGTTACAAAATAACCTAGAAAACCCCCATGTTAGGGAATTTAAAAAATTCTGTATCCAAAGGTCAAAACAGAAGCCAAAATTAAAATTAGAATATATTTTGAACTAAATAATTAAGCAGATACAGAATGATATAAAAAACATTCATTCTAATTTTAACAAGAAATCACATGATAAATTTTTTAAAACCTTTAAAGACTCAAAAGAGCTGTGGATAAAATGAAATCTAAAGGTGGTATATTCCAGAAGAATAGGACCTTGCTAGGTGAGCAAAATCTAGAGAATGCTTTCATACCTAGGACCAGTTGCTAAAGTTAGAGGTGAAGCAGATGAACAAACTTGCCAAGGATGCATAGACTTTGCTGAGATGAGGTGAAACCATTTGAACTTTTGACAACATGTGAGCTAGTGTATCTGATTTGAATCTGAAAGAGTCCCAAAACAATGATAATTCTCTTCATTTGTTAATCTCTCACATGGAAGTTTTACTGAATAAAATGTACAAGACCTATATGACACAACTTTAGAACTCTCCTGAAGGAAAGGCATACTGTTGTGTTCCTTAATAAATATACTCTACAACATAAAGATATAAATTTTCTTTAAGTTAATTTACAAAGCAGTTCCATCTTAATGTAAAAATACATTTTTCCAGAACTAGACAAGGTGATTCCAGAGTTCCTATGGATAAACAAAAACAAACAAATAAACAGTGTCCAGAAAAACACTGAATAAGAACAAGGATAGGGTACTGGCCTTATAGGTAACTTGTGAAATGCCTTTGCAAAAAAAAAAAATAAGAAAAAAAGAAAAAGAAAAAAGGGTATTGGACATACCAGGTATTAAAGTATACTCTGAAGCCTCTGTATTTAAACTATGAGTTACTAACTCTTGAAAAGACAGTCAAGATCAATGGAACAGCATAGAAATCCAGAAATAACCAAAATACATTTAAGTCTTTACTAAATAATGAAGGTAGCATCTCAAATCAATGGAGAGAAGATGGACTAGTCAATAAATGATGTTGGAATAACTGGGTAGCCATCTGATTATTTTAAAAAAATTATTGACATCATACCTCACATAGCACACCAGAATAAATTTGAAATGGATTAACTATGTAAATACAATGAATCCAGTAACAACTGAAGAAAATGTGGAAGAATTCTCTTACAACTGGAAAATTGGAAACCTTCCAAACTATGTCACAAAATCCAGAAAACAACCCAAAATATATGATAATTTTTACTAAAAAGTAAATAAAATGATATATAATATGGCAAAAAATTACCAAAAGGTCAAAAGAAAATGGAATACAGGTGGAAAAATACAACCTGAATCAAAACCAATATCTTCTTAATACATAAAAACTTCTGCAAATATATTAATAAAAGACTAGCAACCCAATAGAAAAATGGGCAAAGAAAATGCAGGTGGAACTTGAACATGTGGGAATATGCTGAAACTTTCTCAAAAGAGAATTGCAGATTTAAATTACACCAAAGTACCATTTTTTACCCATCAGACTGGCAATATCCAAATGTACGGTAACACATGATGTTGGGAAGGCTATGAGGAAAGAAAAAATCTCATACATTGCTAGTGAGAGGGTACACTGGTACAACAGCTATGGAGAACAATTTAGCAGTATCTATCAAAATTACAAATGCATTTACCCTGTGATTCAACAATTACACTTTTAGGAATGTGCCCTATCAATATGCTCAAAGTTGTACAAAGTTGATCCTTGTAGCATTGGTTGATCATAATGGCAAAGGACTGGAAACATATATTTACCAGTAGGTTACTGATTAAATAAATTATGGTTCTTCCATAATTTGGAATAATATGCAACAGAAAAATTAAGGAGAATATGTAAAGATCTCTAAGATTTTAAATAAAACGTAATATTCAGAAAAAAATGTATTCAGCATGCTAGCTAGCATTTGTATCAAAGGGAGGAAAAATATCTTTATTGGTTATGCATAAAAATTTTATAGAAATATAAGCAAGAACTTACTAATAATAGTTACCTGTGGGGTGCAAGTAGAACTGAGTGATAGAGTACAGGGTAGGAGGGACAATTTTTGCTGTATTTTTAATATAATTTATTTTAAACTATGCAAATAAATGATCTATTCAAGGAAAAATAAACAAGAAAGAAAACAACCAGTTCTATATCTATTGAAATGGCCATGCATCAAGTGACAAATGTTAAGTTACAAATTACATGTACAGAATGATTTCATTTTTGTAAAAAGTATATGAGTGGGGGGATGTTGCTGTGTGTATTTATGGGTGTACAGAAAGATATGTAAACATTCATATGAAATTTTAACATTAGTTAAGCAGTGTAGAGGGATGTTACTAAATCTTCATACATCTTTGAATGGTTTCACTTACGGAAAATTGCTTTTCATTTTTAAAAATGGGATAATAAAAAATTTTTAAATAAATAAAAATATTTTTATCATTATGTTTTGTCACAACTAAAAATGAAATTTGTACAAAATATAAAGAAATGCAAACACATTTTATTTTATAGGTTATCACTATATGGGTATTTGATCCAGAAAACGCAAATCCTGACGAGTTGTTAGGGAATGCAGAAGAACCTTCACGAGTAGGTGGAAACATGATTACTGTCATAGATAAAATAGTATGCTGCCTTTTTTTTTAAGGACTGTGAATAATTTATAATCAGTAGAAAGGATTTTAAGCTGCCCAGAGCTAACTAACTACATTTTTGTTATCCATTTTGGTTTAGCCATTATAATGATTTTGAACTTGTGCTTGATTGCTACAATTATAAACCTTTTTTAGAATTCTTATTGAGTATATTTTATATTTTCTGTGAACCTCATTACTTATGAAGGAGGGCTGACCATTCCAGTACTTTAGAGATAGTCTTTGGCATCTATATTGAAGCCTTCCTTCAAAAATCGGTCTAATCCCTGATTGACTCCTTTATCACTTGAGACAAATCAATTTTCTAAAGGTGCAACACAGTGAATAAATAAGTCCTTTATTTGTTACAAATTTACATCTTTCAAGATTTAAATTCTGTCTTCTGTTACAATTAAAATATATTAAAGATAAATCTAAAAAGAGCAGTTATCTATTAGTTTTGCATGGGACTGTTGACATCTTAATGAGTCAAGATCTGTCTGATTTTTAATAGCATGTTATCATGACTCATGGTAATCCAATTCATGAGAGATGGACTGATAAATCGGAATGACAAGCAATTAATTATTTTATGTGGCAATCAACTTTAGAGAGAATAAAATTAATTCATGATAATTAAATACTTTAAGCATGATTATAACTTAATTTCTAATACTTTAAAGTGAAAATATGCAATTTGAACATTATTTAGTTCATTCATATCTAATACTTTTCTTTTTTCCATCTCCATGTTTATCCATGACCATGTAATTTCCTTAAAACCTTTCTATGGCTCCCCATTACAAACAGCACAGACTTTTAACTCCTAGGCTCTTAACATGGCATACAAAGCCCTTGATACCTGTCTCTACCAATCTTCTCTGGCCTCAGCTCTCCACATATCTTGCCTCCAGCAACTGGACTCTGCCCTCTGCACACACTTGCTGTTCCATGCATCTGTGTCTTTGCCTATGCTCTTCCTTCTACATCAATTGTCCATTCCTTTTCTTCATCTAGGTAACTTCTACTCATGTTATAGGTCTTCAATCAGGCATCACTGCCTCCAAGATGCCTGCCATGACCAAATCAGGATTTTTTTCATGTGAGCAGTTTGAGGAAGTTATTTTGATGCCTCAGTTTTGATCAATCATCAAAAAGTAGCTCTGGCAAAATGTAAACTGTCCAGTAATGTACATAACAGATACCCAACCCCTAGTTCTATCCCTGTCTCTTCATTCTTCATTCTCTTCGTTAACCATCCCTGACTTTGAACGCTAAATAATCTCTTTAACGCATTCCTGTATTTTATTCCATCTTTGAACCTCAATCCATCCCTGCCTTTCATCTCATTAACTCTCTCTCTCTGAGCCTCACTCAGCCTGTTCCCAACATCCATACCAAGAAAAGAGGACCACAGTGGGATGAGCCTCAGAGATGGGGTACAGTATAACTGCTTTTTACAATTTGGTTAAAAAATATTAAAAGGTCCAGAGCTTTATTTTCTTTCGGCTTTTTCCTTTTATTACCATTTTTAATCGTGAATTATAATATCATACAGAAAAAAACATAAAAGCTAAGTATACAGTTTAATGAATAATCATGAAGTAAATAGATATATAACCACTATCAAGAAATAAAACACTGACAGCAGTACAGAAGGCTCCCTATGTGCTTATATGAACATAATTTCTACCTCCGCCCTAGAGGTAACTGTTATTCTGAATTTTATGCTAATAATTGCTCTACTTTTCTTCTTAGTTTACCACATGCATTCCTAAGCAAATACAGTTTAGTGAGTTTTTGTTTGTTTTACTTTATATAAATAGAATCATGTTTTATATACAGTTTACATTTTACTTTTTTTTTTGGTCAACATTATGTTTGTAAGTTTCATCCATGTTGTGTATACCTATATTTTGTTTGTTTTCATTGCTATATGGCATTCCATTTGTTTCAGCATACCACAAATTATCCATTCTACTGTTGATGAATATTTAGGTTGTTAGAGTTTACAAATTTTAAAGCTTTGAACATTTTCATGTCTCCATGTTTATTCATGACTGTATCATTTCCTTAAAACCTTCCAATAGCTCTCTATTACAAACAGCATAGACTCTTAACTCTTACACTTTTTAGTGCTTATAGGATTAGGTAGATTTTCCATTTCTACTGGAGTCAGTTTGGTAAGCAACTTTGGTAAGTTTTTAGAAATTTGTCCATTCTAAGTAAATTGGGATTGGGATTTTTTAGATTTTTCTAAAGTCATTGTGATACATTATTTTTTTAAAAAAGAAATTTATTCATTCTAAGTAAATTTTCAAATTTTTGGCATAAGGTTTTTCATTATGTATCTTATTTATTTATTTTTGAGACAGGGTCTCACTCTGTTGCTTGGGCTAGAGGGCAGTGGCAGCACCATAGCTCACTGTAACCTCAAACTCCTGGATTCAAGCTATCCTCCTGCTTCAGCCTACGAAATAACTAAGGTTATTTATTTAAGGGTTCCCATAGTTTCAGATCATTCATTCAAGATTCTGATTGTGAATGGTATTTTTGGCATGTTGGAAACTGTATTATGCCTTATTTGTAATTCATAAAATTCTAATGGAGAGGAGGCTGTATGGTAGAAAAAACAAAGCTGAATCTTGAAAATGTGCTAAATTTACAAATATAAAAATATCATAACTAAAATAACACATGATGTAATTTCAGAATACTTTGGCTATGGAAAGAGTTAAAAGAAAAATTTTATTTTGTTTTTACAGAATTCCATAGTACTCTCCACACAGTTGGCTACATTGGGACAGAAGCCTACAATATTTACAGTTTTGAAGAAAAAAGTTTATATGCCAGATGCAAACATGAATGATGGGTATTTAACTTTTAAATTTCACATATAAAATTCAGATTTCAAATTCAAAAAAATAAATCAGCAACTTAAAAGAGATTTAAAAACCCTTATGTAATTTTATGGAATATATATTATATGTAATTTGCAAGTGCCCTCTTTTATGATATACAAAAAATTGTGATAATCACAATCAATTACCAACTCAGAAAATGGCAATCACACTCTTAGGTTATAATTTTACAGTTTGTGTTAATACCTAAACTTCAATCCAAGAGCCTCATTCTGGATAGTGGCAATCCTGTCAATATCTCAAAACGTTTCCTCCTGGTTCATAAAAGTGAGCGACATGGTGTGATGGATGTCTCAATTACTACCACACCAGTGCACATTCACACACACTCACACACACACACACCCCACAAATTCTACCTGAGAAGTAACATCTATTACTGTTAAAATTGGTAGGTTATCACAAGGTGTGTTAGCCAGCTTTTCTTAATCTGTTGAGCAGCAAAGCAAAGGGCAAGGTGCTTATAACTAAAAAAATCCTGTGTTCAATGACCTCACAGTAGTGATAGAGAAAAGCAAACAAATAAAGGTGAGCCCAAGGTTCAGTGGAACTCAAAGGGTACGCACCTCTAAACTCTGGTTTAGAGGAGAGGGCATCACGGAGGACTTTCCTAACAAGGTGATATCTGCATTATTGAAAAGAAATAAAAGTTAGCCAAGTGGGGGAATATTCCAAGCAGAGAAGGTGACATACAAATAATGCTGTTTCTTTATAATATTGAGGAGAAAAAAATCGATTTTCATCCAGGGCCACTGTCTGTAATAGAGTTTGCCTGTTCTCCTCATGTCTTCATGAGTTTTCTCTGGGTACTCCAGTTTCCTCCCACATCCCAAAGCTGTGTGTGTGTGACGTTCACTGGCATGTTTACTGGCATGGTCCCAGTTGGAGTGATTGTGGGTGTGAGTATGAGTAAGCCCTGCATGGAATGGTGTCTTGTCCAGGGTTAGTTCCTGTCTTGAGCCCTCAGCTGCTGCTCCAGTCACCTGCAACACTGAACTGGAATAAGTGCAGTTGAAAACGAATGAATTAATACAAATTATTATAAAATAAAATTTATAAAGTATACAATAATCATACAAATGCACAATAATAAACAATGCAGTATAAAAGCGCTCAGGAGCCACCGTATTTGTGATTATTTTTTAACTACATTGTGGTAGGAGGTGCCCCTTACAATTTTTGCTTTACAAACATTTTTTTCTTGACTTAACCCACCACCACATTTGCAGAAATACAGACCTTTTAAAGGATGGATTCTCAGCTTCAGGCAATTACTGTTTAACTACAGTTGATAATTCTGATCATCCCATCTCCACTGAAGACAATGTCGTGACCTCCACCCAGGATCTCCCTTTACCAGGTTCGGCTAGGCCATCTCCTGTTGCACAAATAAACAAAAGATTTATCCTGCCCCTTCCAACCACTGTTGTGAGGCAGGGATGCAGTCTTTAGTTCTCAACAAGGAGTGGAGGATGTTTGTAAAAGAGACAGAAAATATTTTTACCATTTTTTTCCAGCCCATTCCCTCTGTTACATCCCTAACCTACTATCCATCAGGTGTGTGAAATAAAGATATTTTCAGATATTCAGGGTCTCCAAAAAATGTATGTTCATATACCCTTTCACAGGAAGATACTGAAGAACATGCTTTAGCAAAACAAGAAAGATCAGTAAATGGTGGCTTAGACCCAGAGAGTAATGAAACAAGTACTAGATTACCTCTACACTTGCCACAGGGAAAATAGTAGAAACACTATTTTAACTACCTATTAGAAAACTTAGAAAACTAAAAATTTTTAATGAAGTAATTATTAACTCCAGGAAAAATTTAAAAAAGAAAACATAATCATAGTAGAACTGGCTCAGTAGTAAGCAATATTTACGTAGTTGTAACAATATAAACACTCCATTGATTTAACTAAAAAGTTAATATAATTAATTTGAGAGACGGGGAGAAATTGTATGCGTAGGCATGATATATGAGAGCTACATCTTCAACTGCCACATAAGTCTATAGATGATGTATAAAAATTCTATATTAAGAAAGAGCAATATAAGAGTATTTATTTGATTCTGTGTGATTGGTACACAAAAAAGAGGAAAAAAACAGTATTTATTTTAGAATGTGGAGACACTGCAGAAGAAAGGGCTGTAAGAGTTAAGATTGTTTTCCTTTGGGACCAGAGTAAATAATGAGAAGAAATCTGGCAGTGGTAGCATTATAGTATTATTTTATTTGTTTTATCCAGGTTTTATCCAGGTTGATTAAAAATATTTCTTAAGATGATAAATGTCAATACTGTGCAAGATGGATCAGAGGAAGGAGCGATCATTTCATTCTTTTTTTTTTCTCTTCATAGGACCTGGCGTATCACAATCCCAATGGCAAGAAATGATGCGCTAAAGGAGATTAAAGGAAATCAAGTGACTTTTCAAGATTGCTTTATTGCAGATACTTTTTTCCTGCTGACTTTTCCTTTGTTGACCATGCCTGAGATTCCTGGTTTTTTACCAATCTCTTCACAAACTGGTAGTCAGTTAATATCTTCCTGGAGTCCTTGTGTTCCTTCATGTGCTGTTGTAGTAGCTGATACGGAGACCTATCAAACAAATGATTCATTCCGTACTTGGACTAGAATCAGAGTGCCTCCAAACGTTCTGAGTGATGATGAAAGACAGAGTGTGGCTCATGTGACCCTGTTGCATGATGGAATATTTTTTGTAATAAATGGCGTTCTTTACCTAAACAGTTTTCATGGATTTAAAAGACTAGGAAGAAATGAAAATATTCCTGATAGTGGAATTATGGGCATTACAACAAGAAAATGGTGTTGGATCAAATATTTATTGAAGGTTAGTAAAAGATTATATATATGTATATCATGCATACACATTTAGATATATTTACCGTACCATTTATTCAGTAATATATCAGAGACTATGCTATGTAGCTTTTGCACAGTTATTTATCTAAGGCTATAAACAGCTCGATCTTTCTGACCCAACTTCTCAGGGGCTTCTTTATAGTAGAGATGCACCTCCAACAACAAAAACTAAAATTAATCTTGTATTATATTATGTAGTTCTCTCATATTAAGGAAGCTTTGTTTTACCTTAATATGGTCAAAAGGCCCCCCAAAAATTATTTTCCCTAAAGACTCTAGGAGCTCTCAAAAATGGATTAAATCTTCCACATCCAACAATGTGGTGGATAAGATGTCTGGAATCTTTCCTATTACAAAACACCTAAAATGCTGTGTAAAAATTTTAAACCTTCTTTTAAGTACATTTCTGGGCTTGTGTGAAAGTAAGGGAAATCTTGGAAGAAAGGAAGATATCCTGAGCACTAATCTAAAGACAACAAAATTCCAAAATCTCAGCTGCCGTCAGGTCATATGTTTATCTCAGGCAATTAGACCTCTGGTGCCAGGATACAAAGCTTTGGGCCTGAGCAAAGTAGGGCATCCGATAATAAGTTTTGCATACAAAAAGGGCCTTCAAAGAGTTGCCAACACAATTAAGTCTATCTCAGCTTTAATTCTTAGAAGGCGGGGAAAGTTTCTGTTTAGAATTCATGAGGAGATGCCAATTCACATGCACTTTGGAGCCCAAATTCATAGTACCTATGTGGTTAAAAAAAAAACATTAAGCCAAGCATCAAGCAGAAGAAAACACAAATCCTGTCTGGAAAAATAAATCTTCAAGTCACGCTTTGAAGAAATTCGATAAAGAATGTTCCCACAAAATTGAAGTCACATTCAAAAATTGTAAAACATGCAAAGAAACAAGGTACCACAGGAGTCAGCAGAAATAACAAAGAGCAGAATCATTCCTGTAAAGACATCAGGTATTGGAATTGACAGAACATAAAATGTGTTTAATAGATTTAAATAAATGAAAAAGAAAATGGAAAACATAAATAAGGAAAAAAATAGTCTTTCAAATGGCAAGAGATAGTAAAACTAAAAGCAAGGAAGTTATTACTATAAAATTCAGCATAGTGGTTATCCTAGAAAGGAAAGGTAGTGATTGGGAGAGGGCAGGAGTAGTAATTTGTAAGTTCTGGTAATATTCTATATCTTAATCTGTATAGTCATTACACAGACTTTTGCTTTGTGATAAATCTGAGCTGTATGCATTTCTATTTGGTACTGTGAGGGTGAGGGAAACTTCTCCTTTCCCACCAAAAGTTCACTGAAAGACCAACTCACAATTGATGCAGATTAATAAGAGAAAGAAGTTTATTTACTGTGCACACAGAGAGAGTCACAGAGTGATTACTCCCTATCCCAATGGGGTCCAGAAATTTATTTACCCTCCTTTTAGAGGGGAGGGAGAGATGAGGAATATATGTAATTCTGTTTAGGGGCAATAAATGGTTGCTAGGGAGAATGAATAGATACTTGGGAGAATGAATGGATGGGGGGAAACAGATTGACTTGTAAATTAACCTGAGAGACTTAAAATGATTTGGGCCAACTCTGGTTGCATTCTTAATCTTCTTTCCTGCAATATATTGAGATAACAGGGAGGGAAAGGGAAGTCAATTGTTCTTATTGAGGGGTCCCCTTGGTTTATGCAGATAGAGGGGAAGCCCCTTCCAAGGCCTGTTGATCTCTAAGGACCTTTAATTCAAAATACTCTTCATACCAAGGAGTCATATTCTGGGGATTGAGGTCTTGAGTATCCAATGTCTCTTTCATTCCCATCCAGGCACCAGGTCCCTTCCATGGAGCAGGCCATCTCGGATTTGATAGGCCAGGGCTGGTCTCTGTTTCCCACCCCACCTGGCTCACACACAGCCCTGCAGGTGGGGTCAGCAGACCAAATTGCTTGATGTTAGAATGCAAGATGAGAGGCCTAATTGGTGACCTATCATTTTCACTGAGGGATGGGCATGGAGAGGAACCAGAGTGGGCAAGGTGTGCAGTGTGCCCTTTAACCGTGGGCAAAACAGTCCCCTGCCCTAGTGGAGGAGGGATGTTACGAGAAATGTACAAAGTACTGGGAGGACAGATACTGGCACTTGCTGTCACAGGGCATGGGGGTTAAGAAGGCATTTCTTGGAAAGTATGGTTTGAGCTCAGAGTCAGAATAACTAGGAGTTAAGCAAATAAAGGAGGTGAGGTGGTAATTGGAGAAGAAATAAATCTGTCCTATGCTAGGAATAGATTACCCTATGCTAGGCAGTGCTAAACCTTTCCCACATCACCCAAGGTGGGATAGTGGGTGGATAAGACATGTGGGCTCTCAAGTAAGACTAGCAGATTTTGAATCCTACCTCTGCCATTTCTTGGCTGTGTGGCCTTGAGCAATTTATTATACTTGTCTTTCTGATGCTTCTGACAGAAAGGAGAATGGTGAGAGTTGAAGAGAGACAAGGTTAATCCCATTTAAGGTGCTTTCTTTGGTTGCAATGTGGAAATTGGATTAGAGCAAGAGTTTAAGGAAGAGGAAGGGATTTTAGTGTTTCAGATGAGTCAAGGTGACTTGGGTCAGGTTAGAAAGTTTTAGATTTGGTTGGTGAGGGGATGATCAA
Organism: Cheirogaleus major; assembly: GCA_963574435.1. Taxonomy (NCBI): domain Eukaryota; kingdom Metazoa; phylum Chordata; class Mammalia; order Primates; family Cheirogaleidae; genus Cheirogaleus; species Cheirogaleus major. Next base: position 33,646 of record CAUYPO010002637.1, on the reverse strand, counting down.
GGGTGACTCCCAGATTTCTGGCTTATGTTATTATAAGTAAGACAGAAGAAGAATGGATGAACTTCATTAATTTATTTTCTATTTATTGTGATGTATTTCATACATGCAAAAAATATTTTGTATATATTCGATTTGAAGAATAATAAAAATAAATACTTATTTACCCCTTAGGTCACTTGAGAAAAAGAATTTGCTAATACATTTAAAGCCTTCAAGCTCCCCATCTTTCTCCCCAGAGGTAACCGATATCCTGAATTTTGATTAATCTTGCCTTTGCTATTTATTATTTTTACCATGTATGTATCTATTCCTAAATGATACAGTGATTGGTTTTATATGATTTTGAACCTTATGTTTATTCTGTTTGAGGTTCATTGAACTTTTTCAATCCAAAGGTTTATAGTCTGAATAAAATTTGGAAAATTTTTTTTAAAAAGCAGATCCATCAAAAGAACAATTAACTTACCTTCCCCTCCCTGTTATCTCAATATATTACAAGAAAGAAGATCAAGAATGCAACTAGACCTGGCCCAAATCATTTTAAATATAATACCTGTCTTTCAGGTTAATTTAATTTACAAAGAGAATCATTTACAAATCAATCTGCTTCTCCCCATCCATTCATTCTCCTAGTTATCTATTCATCCTCCCTAGTAACCATTTATTGCCCCTAAACAGGATCACTATATTTCTCATCTCCTCCACCCCTCTAAAATGAGGAAATATAAATTTCTAGACCCCATTGGGACATTGGGTAATCACTCTGATTCTCCCCATGTACATGGTAAATAAATTGCTTTCTCTTATTAATCTGCCTTATTGTGAGCTGATCTTTAATCAAACCTTCCAAGGCAAAAGAGAAGTTTCCTTATAGCCCCACAAAATAAATGTCTAATGAAGTTTATTAGGTGGAAGGGAAATGGAAAATTTAAAACTTCAGGAATGAAAAAAGAGCAACAGAAATGGTAATGGTATATCTGGATAAATAGAATATCTTTACATCCTTAAGTCTCTTAAAATACATATGAGAGATGAAAGCAAAACTTAAACATAATACTTTCTGAAGTTTTTAATGTATGTTGATATAATACATATGACAAGTATAACTTAAATGGGGGAGAGTAAAGAAACCTATGGGATAGTGAGGTTTCTACATTCCACTGGAAATGTTAACGTATTAATTCTAAATAGATTATAAAAAGTTAAGGGCATATATTATAACCCTGAGAGCAGCCATTAAAAAAATTATACAAGATAGAGTAAAAAACTTAATAGATAAATTAAATTGGAATACTAAAAAAAATTTAATAATCTAAAAGAAGACAGAAAAGGGAAACAGAGAAACAAAATCCAGAGGATACAACAGAAAACAATAAAATAGTAGAGCTCAGTCGAAACATGTCAATAATTACAGTAAATGTAACTAGTCTAAAAACACTCATTAAAAGGCAGAGATTTTCAGATTGGATTATTTTTGAAAGACCAAACTATATGCTTTGCATAAGAAGCCCACTTTAAAAATAATGATATAAGTGGATTAAAAGTAAAACATTGTAAAAGGATATACCATGCAAGTACTAATTAAAAGAAGCTGGGGTGGCTTTATTAATACAAGCAGCTGTGGGGCTGGGAACTATCCTGCCCAACCCATTGCAGCTACCAGTAACACCAACACAGATTACTTGGATCTTAGTAGGTAACTCTACCACCACTACTGCCACATCCCATATCACACCAGATGCTCAGGAGCCTGAGAACCCATCCACACATCCAGCTCTCAGCTTCAGCTACTAGCTTCTAAGCAAGCTACCTGAAGGCCCAAGAATTGTGCCACCCACTCCAGGACACACTAACACCACTGCCAGTGTAATCTGCTCTGGGGCCTAAAATCAGGCATACTCAGCCTACCGCTTCCACCACTGGAATCCAAAGACTTTCTCACCTGGCATTCAAATCCCCAGCAAAACTTCACCACAGCCTTAACTGATAACTGATCCCTAAGCCACCAGGAAATCACAGATACCACTGAACCTGTGTACTGCTTAAGAAGTCATACAAAGATCACACTACTGCCAGCACCCAAAATCAGTCAAAGTGTCCTACTCAACCAACAACATATATACATCTTCAGAAAAAAATTCTCTCATTTGAAAGCAATTTAAAAAAACCAGAACAAACAACTGCTACATCAGATGTGCAGATATCAATGGAAGGACACAGGAAACATGAAAAAGCAAAGAAATTTATGACACCACTAAAGGACCACAACAACTGGCAATAAATCTCAATCAAAAAGAATTTGTTTGGCTCACGCCTGTAATCCTAGCACTCTGGGATGCCAAAGCAGGCTGATCGCTCAAGGTCAGGAGTTCGAAACCAGCCTAAGCAAGACTGAGACTCCGTCTCTACTAAAAATAGAAAGAAATTAATTGGCCAGCTAAAAATATATAGAAAAAATTAGCCAGGCATGGTGGTACATGCCTGTAGTCCCAGCTACTCGGGAGGCTGAGGCAGAAGGATCACCTGAGCCCAGGAGTTTGAGGTTGCTGTGAGCTAGGCAGATGCCACAGCATTCTAGCCTGGGTGACAGAGTGAGACTCTGTCTCAAAAAAAAAAAAAAAAAAAGAATTTGTTATGATGCCAGATAAAGAATTCCAAATACTGATTCTAGAGAAACTCAATGAGATGCAAGAGAAACAAAATTTTTGAACTGAATGAAAATGAGAATATAAGATATCAAAATTTTATGGAATGCTGGTAAAGCAGAGCTTAGAGGGAAATTTGTAGCATTAAATGCTTATATTGGAAATATCTACTTTAGTTAAGATGGAGCAACAAACAAGGACTTTATTTACCTTCTTGCACAAAATAAACAAAATGAAAAAAACATATGAAACAATGCTTCTCAAAACATTGGAAATCAAGATGAACCCTTCAATTGCTCCAACTTAATTCCTGAGAGAGTTCCCAAACCATGGAACAGTAACCAGGGAGACCAGGACAGAGTCCAGCAGATTCCCTGAGTTAAGGAGTCCCAGTCAGGAGAGACTAAGGTGGCTGACAAGAGAGAATATTAGAGATGAAAGAGCTTCTACAGATAGAATTCCAGAGATCTGCAAAGGGTCCCCTTCATGTTTATGGCACAGTACTAGTATGTGTATGCATGTGAGAAAACTCCAAGTTCAAGGAAAGAAACAACTGAAAGGATTATGGAATAGAATTCAGACCTCACACAGGGATGAGGATAATACCTATTCTAATTAGCCAGATTGAAAAAACTCATAATGATTCATGAGGCATTGGGTAGAGTGCTAAGATGAATCTTGTCTCAGTATAGGGAAATAATTATCACTAGAGTAAATGCTTCTCTGATCCAGCCTAATAAATCTCAAAAGCAAAACCCAAAAGGATCCAGCTGTTCCCCACAAAATACTCAAAAATATTTATAAAAATAGCCAGCACTTAACAAGAGAATAGTCAGAATTTCTGGTATCCAATCAAAAATACTAAGCATACAAAAAACAAGAAAATATAATCCATAGTGATGAGAAAAATCAACCAATCAAAACTGAACCCAAACTGACACAGATGTTAGAATTAGCAAACTAGGACATTAAAAGTTATTCTATTTCACCTATTCAAAAAGCTACAGAAAAAAAGAACATGTAAAGTAGAGATATGGAAATATTTCATATTTAGAAATACCTAAATTAAACTTTTAGATGAAAAGGTCTATGCCTCAGAGTTTAAAAAAAATGTTTTAAGACAGTAAATAAGATTACCAAGTGATTAAACATTATTGAAGAAAGTATTAGTGAGCATGAAAACATCAGTAAAAACTATCCAAAATACAATACATAGAGACAAAGGATATATATAAATAGCATCATGATGAGCTCTTGGGCAATTTCAAGTAGTCTAATATGGATATACTTGGAATCCCTGAAGGAGGCAAGGAGGGACAGGAAAAAAAATTTGAAAAAGTAATGGCCAAAATGTTCCAAATTTACCTGAACGAAAACCTAAAGGGAGTAATGTCAGCAAGATGGTGAAATAGGAGATACCAGCCTTCTTTCCCCCAATAAAAACAACAACTAGAGAGCTACCCACAAATAAAAATAGCCCTGGGAATGATCAAGAGTCCAATTAAGAACCTACAGCAACACAGTGGAACAATACATAAATAAATAAATAACTGCACAGAAAGGATCACTGGAGAGATTGGCTTAACAGAGAGATCTGGAGACAGCTAGGAAAAAAGAAGGGTGGAGGCTATCAGTATTAGCTACATAGCAGGTGCCATGACAGTCCTTCCTCTGTGGAAGAGCCTGGCAGCCGTTGCCACTGAGGACCTCCATAGTTCCTGTGACAGCTGCAGACTCCCTGCAAGTTTCACAGTGGAAGACCCCTTTGTGTTCATTGGCACTGACTCTAGAAGCCTGCTTTGCAGAGGACAGCTTTCACTGCTGAGATAACCAAAAGTCATTGCCATAGCAAACCTTCTGGAGAGGGAAATGCTGCTATACCTCCCACCCCACAAGGGGATGCCGATGTGCTGCCCTGGGACCAGAGCTGCTACCGTTCTTCAACCCCTCACATGCTGTGAACCCCAGCTCTGCAGTTGTCCAAAGGCACCCCCACTCCAGGCCATGGCTCCATGGCAGCTCTGCCCATGCCTATGCTCCAAACCTGGCTTTAATGCTGCTCCACCTGCAGCCAACTCTCAGGCACCAGAGTCTCCACCACTGCAGGTTACCTGGTATCCCAGACCTCTGAACTGCTGTCTCTTGGTGCATGTCTAGCCTCCAGACCTTGGCTCTGTGGCTGCTCAGCACATGCCCATATGTCAAACACCAAAGCCACTGCTACTTCAGGCTAGCCAGCTGTCACTCTGCAAGCACCTGCCGTCCACAGCCCAGGTATGTGGCTACTTCATGGGTATCCACACATCAGACACCAGTGCCACCACTACCACAAGGTCACCACCAGCTGGACCCTGCACCAAAAGGGATCCCCTTGGGCATGACATTCCTTATGGAGAAAAACAGGAGATACCAAGCAGGCTTCACCACCAAATACCTCAACAGTCCTTGCCACTACTATGGATACCAACAGCCTTGTCCATTGATGACCACTGAAATCTTCACCAGTGCTGACAGCTGATGGAGCTGCATGGAGGCTACACCACTGGGCCTTTCCCAGAGCCAGAACTGCTACATCCCATCCAGCTGATGCCCTGGCACCCACCTGCAGTTGAAGGTCCCTGCCCACCAAAACCAGTCTGTAAGGCCTGAAAGAGGTAACTGCCCCCATCAAATGAAAAGACATTAGCACAAGACTGTAAGAAATAAATTTAAAAAATTAAGAAAACATACCACCAAAGGAACACAATAATCTTCTAGTAACTCACCACAAAGAAATGAAGATCTATAAATTGATGGGAAAAGAACTCAAAAAAATTATTTTAAGGAAGCTCAGCAAGCTATGAGAAGACAACTCAACAAAAATCAGGAAAACAATATACAAACAAAATGAAAAGTTCAACAGAGGAATAGAAATCATAAAAAAGAATCAAACTAAAATTCTGGAGATGAAGAAAACAATGAATGAAATGAAAAATCCAATAGAGAATACCAACAGCAGACTTGATCAAACAGAATAATCTGTGGACTTGAAGACAAGTCATTTGAAATTATCTAGTGAGAGGAGAAAAAGAAGAAAGAATTTAGATAGAATGAAGAACATTTATGGGAATTATGGAATACTGTAAAATAATATTATCATAATTAAAGCTGCAGAAAGAGGGAAAGTGGCAGAAAAAAGCTTATTTATAGAAATAATGGCCGAAAACTTCCCAAATCTGGAAGGAGATATGGACATCCAGGTACATGAAGTTCATGCTTCTCCAAACAAGTTCAACCCAAAGAGAACTTCACCAACACACATTATAATAAAATTTTCAAAAATCAAAGACAAAGAGAATTTTGAAAGTAGCAAGAGGAAAGAAACTGATCTCATACAACAGAACTCCATAAGGCAGTCAGCAGGCTTCTCAGCAGAAACCTTGCAGGCCAGGAGAAAGTGGAATGATAGACTCAAAGTGCTGAATGAAAAAACTACCAATCAATAACACTTTACCTATGAAAACTGTCTTTCAGAAATAAAGAAGAAATACAGACTTTCACAGACAAACAAAAGCTGAGGGAGTTAAACCTGCCTTACAAGAAGGGATTTCAAGCTGAAATCAAAGGACACTTAATTAGTAACATAAAATATATCAATGTATAAGACTAACTGATAAAGGTAAATATATAATGAAATTGAGAACACTCTAATACTGTAATGAAGTTGTTTAAATCACTTTTAAGTCTATTATAAATGTTAAAAGACAAAACTATTAAAAATAACTATAGCTACAATAATTGTTAGTAGATACACAATATAAAAAGATGTGAATAATGACATCAAAAACATAAAATAAGGAGTAGAAAAGTAGTTTTGCATGTAATTGAAGTTAAATTATTAGCTTAAAATAGACTTTTATAGCTAAGCTTCATATTAACCACAAAGCAAAAACTTATAGTAGACATACAAAAGAGAGTAAGAAAGGAATCAAAGCATATCAATAAGAAAAAATCATCAAATCACAAAGGAAAATACCAAGAGAAGAATAATGAAATAAAGGTACTATACAGTAGTACAATTAACAAGATGACAACAGTAAATCCTTACCCATCAATAATTACTTTAAAATGTAAATGGATTAAATTCTCCAATCAAAAAATAGAGTGGCTTACTGAATTTTTAAAACTAACCTAACTATATGCTGCCTACAAGAAACCCACTTCATCTGTAAGGATAAACATAGACTGAAAGTAAATGGATGGAAACAGGTATTCCATGCAAATAAAAGCCAGAAGACAGTAGAAATAGCTATACTTACATCGGACAAAATAGACTTTAAGTCAAAACAAAGATTATTGTATACTGATAATGGGGTCAACATATCAAAAGGACATAACAATTATATGTGCATCCACCATCAGTGCACCCAAATATTAATATGTTAAGCAAATATGAATAGATCTGAAGGCAGAAATAGACAACAATGCAATAATAGTAGGGGACTTCAATATCCTACATTCAACAATGGATCCAGAGAGAAAATTGATACAAAAATATTAGACATGAATTACACTTTAGACCAAATAGACCTAACAGATTAGATACAGAACATCCCATCCAATATACAAGAGAATACATTTTCTTCTCAAGTGCACATAAAACATTCTTTGGGACAGATTCATATGTTAGCCTGCAATGCAAGTATTAACGAATTCAAGAATATTAAAATCACGTCAAGTATCTTTTCTGACCACAATGGTATGAAACTAGAATCGATAACAATATGAAATCTGGAAAGCTTGAATATGTGGAAATTAAACAACATATTCCTAAACAATCAATAGATCAAAGAAGAAATCAGAAGATAAATTTAAAAAAAATCTTGACATAAACAAAAGTGAAATCATAAACACATAATTTATGGGATGCAACAAAAGAAGTTCTAAGAGGGAATTTTATAGAAATAAATGCCTACAACAATGAAGACCTCAAATAAAAAAACCTAACTGTATACCTCAAGAAACTAGAAAAAGAGGAAGAAAACAAAGCCTTAAGTTGGCAGGAGGAAGGAGATAAATCTCAGAAAGGAAATGAATGAAATAGAAACTAGAAAAATAATATCAAAGATCAACAAAATAAGAAATGGGAGATTTTTTGCTAAATATAAACAAAATCGACAAACCTTTAGCTAGACTAAGAAAAAAAGAGAGAAGACTCAAAATAAAAAATGAAAGAGGAGATATTATAACTCTGGGGTCCTCAAACTTTCTAAACAGGGGGCCAGTTCACTGTCCCTCAGACTATTGGAGGGCCAGACTATAGTTTAAAAAAAACTATGAACAAATTCCTATGCACACTGCACATATCTTATTTTGAAGTAAAAAAACAAATGGGCAAAAACACCGGCTTGTGGCCCGCGGACTGTAGTTTGAGGACGCCTGTTATAACTGATACTACAGAAATATAAAGAATTATAAGAGCATAAAATACTACTATAAAAAATTCTATGTTAACAAATTAGACAACCTAGAAGGAATGCATAAATTTCTAGGCACATACAATCTACCAAGACTGAGTCATGAAGAAATAGACAACCTGAATAGACCTATAACCAGTAAGGAGATTGAATCAGTATTCAAAAATCCCCCAACACATAAAAGCTTAGGACCAGATGGCTTCCTGGTAAAATCTACCAATCCTTCTCAAACTATTCCAAAAAATCAAAGAAGAGTGAATTCTTCCAAATTAATTTTATAAGGACAGAATTACCCTGATACCAAAGCCAGGAAAAGACACTTCAAAGAAAGAAGATTACTGACCAATATCCCTGCTGAACATAGATGCAAAAATCTTCAACAAAATACTAGCAAACTGAATTCAACAGCACAGTAAAAAGATCATACAACATGATCAAGGGGGATTTATCCCTAAGCTGCAAGGATGGTTCAACATACACAAATCAATAAATGTGATACACCACCTTAGCATAAGGAAGGATAGAAATCATATGTCATTTCAATAAATTCAGAAAAATTATTTGACAAAATTTAATATCCTTTTATGATAAAAATTCTCAACAAATTATATATAGATGGAATATACCTCAATATAACTAAGGCCATATATGACAAGCCCACAGCTAACATTATACTCAATGGTGAAAAGTTGAAACCCTTCCCTAACCAGGAACAAGACAAGGATGCCCCCTCTTACCACTTCTATTCAACATAGCACTGGAAGTCCTAGCCAAGCAATTAGACAAGAAAAAGAAATAAAATATATCCAAATAAGAAAGGAAGAAGTAAAATTGGCTCTGTTTGCAATTGACATGACCCTATTAGTTATAGGTCTATTCAGATTTTCTATTTCTTCATGATTCAGTCTTGGTAGATTTTATGTCCCTAGACTCCACCAAAGAAATTATTAGAACAATTATATAAATTTAGTAAAGTTGCAGGATACAAAATCAATAAATAAAAATCAGTTGCATTTCTATAAGCTAACAACACACAACTCAAAAGAGAAATTAAGAAAATAATTCCATTTATTATAGCATCATTATTAAGAAAAAATACTTAGGAATAAATTTAACCAAGTGGGTAAAAAATCTATACACTGAAAACTATAAGACATCAATGAAAGAAATTGAAGAAAACACATAAATGGTAAGATATGTCATATTCTTAGGTTGGAAGAATTAATTTTGTAAAAATGCCCATACTACTTATAATACCTTCTGTAGACGCTAATCTACAGTGTCAATACAATCTTTTTTTTTTCAGGGGCAATGCTAATCTTCTCTGTATTGTTCCAATTTTAGTATATGTGCTGCCAAAGCAAGCACTCAATACAATCTTTATCAAAATTCCAATGGCATTTTTCACAGAAATAGAAAACAATTATAAAATTCATATGGAAAAACAAAAGACCTTGAGTAGCTAAAGCCATCTTAAGAAAGAAGAACAAAGTGTGAAGTTTCACATTTTCTGATTTCAAGCTATTTTACAAAACTATAATAACCAAAATGGTATGTTACTGGCCTAAAAATAGACACATAAACCAGTGGAACAGAATAAAGAGCCCAGAAGTAAACCAATGCATATATGGTCAACAAATCTTTGACCAATAATGCAAAGAACACACAATGGGATAAAATAGTCTCTTTAAAAAATGGTGTTGAGAAAACTGTATACCTACACTCAAAAAAAAAAAAAACGAAAAAGAAAGAAAGAAAGAAAAAGAAACTGGATCCTTATATTACACCACTTATAAAAATTAACTCAAAATGGATTAAAGATTTAAATCTGAAACTATCAAAATCCTAGAACAGGGATAAGTCTCCTTGACATTGGTCTTGGCAATAATTTTTTTGGAGATGACACCAAAAGCACAGGCTACAAAAGCCAAAATAAATAAGTGGCACTATATCAAACAAAAAGCTTCTGTACAGCAAAGGAAATAATCAACAAAATGAAAAAGCAACCTATGGAATAGGAGAAAATTTTGCTAAATTGTATATCTGATTAGGGGTTAATATTTAAATATATTAGGAACTCATACAACTCAATAGCAAAAGAAACAATCTGGTTTTAAAATGGGCAAAAGACTTGAATAAACATTTTTCATAAGATGATCTACAAATGGTCAGCAGATACATGGAAAGTCACTCAACATCACTAATTATCATGGAAATTCAAATCAAAACCACAATGAGATATCACCTCACATCTTTTAAAATGGCTATAATCAAAAAGACAAGAGATAACAAATGTTGGTGAGCATACAGAGAAAAGGAAACCCTTATACACTCTTGGTGGGAATGTAAACTGGTACAGCCATTATGAAAAACAGTATGAAGTTTCCTTAAAAACTTAAAAATAGAACTATCATGTCATCCAGCAATCCCACTTCTGGGAATATATCTGAAAGAAAGGAATCTTTCAGTATCTCAAATAAGTATCTGTACTCATATGTTTATTGTGACATTATTCACAATAGCTATGATATGGAAACAACCTAATTGTCGATTGATGAATGACTAAAGAAAACATGGTGTGTGTGTGTATGTGTGCACAGTAAAATATTATTTAGCCATAAAAAAGAAGGAAATCTTGACATTTGTGACATTCACAAACCTGGATGGCATTATGCTAAGTGAAATAAGCCAGACAGAGAAAGACAAATACCATATGATATCATTTATATGTGGAATCTAAAAGAAAAAAAGTTAAACTCATAGTAACAGAGTAGATTCGTGGTTGCCAAGAAATGGGGAGATGTTGGTCAAAGAGTAGAAACTTCCAGTTATAAGACGATTAAGTCCTGAAGATCAAATTACAGGATGTGACAATAGTTATGCACAGTACATCGATGGTTTGAGAAGTTCCATTCTGGTGATTTTAATCTTGAAAATGAGCAATGTGGGTAACCTGAGACCAAGGTGGATAATGATGAAAGCTGTAATGAAAGTGAATCCATTTCAACCTACGCGATAATTAGCAGCAAGGTTTGACATTACTATTCCAACAATATTGAACCATTTGGAACAAATCGGCAAGGAAAGGAACTGGATAAAAGGGTTCCACATGAATTAAACAAGCCTCAGAAGAGAAATCGTCTCAAAGCCTGCCTTTCTTTGCTGTCACGACATAAGGTGAACCATTTCTATATTGTATTGTTATGTGTGATGAAAAACGGATTATTTTTAACAATCACAAACATTCAGCACAATAGTTGGATAAAGATGAAGTGCCGAAACACAGTCCAAAACCAAATATTCATAAAAAGTCGCTAATGGTGTCTGTTTGGTGGTCCAGCACTGGTATTATCCACTACAGCTGCATGAAGCCTGGTTAATGTGTGGATGTGTACTGCAACCAATTGGACGAAATTATGAGGATGCTTGCAATTAAGCAGCTGAAATTGGTCGACAGAGACAAGCCAATCCTCTTGCAAGACAATGCTTGACCACATGTCACACAAACAATGCTGCTTAAACCACAGAAGCTGGACTTGGAAACTCTCTGTCATCCTTCTTAGTCACCTTGCATCAAGTGACTACCACTTCTTCCAGGCTTTGGACCACTTTTTGCAAGGAAAAATATTCAATCCTCAACAAGCTGTGGAAAATGCCTTTTGTGATTTCATTGCCACTCACTCTCCAGGCTTCTTCACTGCTGGCATGAACAAGCTACTGTTAAGATGGCAAAACTGTGTTGATAGTTTAGGCACATACTTTGATTAATTGTAGTGCTTCTTGTTTGAGATAGAATAAACTACACTTTTGATCTGAAATCAGACATTTCATATTTAGTGACCTAATAATAATAATGTATTGTATACTTAAAATTTTTCTAACAGAGTAAGGATGTTTTCACTAAAAAAAAAAAGTCAGCTATGTGAGGTGATAGATGTTATAAGTAACTTGACTGTGGTAACCATTTCACATTGTACATTTTAAATATATGCAATTTTATTTGTCAATTATACATTAATAAACCTGAAAAAAATAAAGTAAAAAGTAAATGTCTAAGTTGCTCAGTAAACCCCAATTACAAGAAACATGAAGAAAACTATGCCAAGTTAGCTCAAACATTCATGTCAAGAGGAAAAGAAAGGGCCGGGCATGGTGGCTCATGCTTGTAATCCTAGAACTCTGGGAAGCCGAGGCGGGTGGATTGGTCAAGGTCAGGAGTTCGAAACCAGCCTGAGCAAGAGTGAGACCCCGTCTCTACTAAAACAAAAAAATAGAAAGAAATTAATTGGCCAACTAAAAATATATAGAAAAAAATTGGCCAGGCATGGTGGTGCATGCCTGTAATCCCAGCTACTCAGGAGGCTGAGGCAGGAGGATCACCTGAGCCCAGGAGTTTGAGGTTGCTGTGAGCTAGGCTGATGCCATGGCACTCTAGCCCGGGCAACAGAGTGAGACTCTGTCTCAAGAAAAAAAAAAAGGAAAAGAAAGAAGAAAAAAAAGAAAACTATGCCAAGGCTCATAATTAAACTGCTCAAAACTAGTGATAAAGAGGAAATTTTTAAATCAGCCAGAGGGGAAAAACCATGTTACTCACAAAAGAACAAAGATAAATATGCCATCAGAGTTCTTAGTGGAATCAATGCAAGTGAGAAGACAAAAAGCAACATCTTTAAAATATTTTTAAGACTTTCAAACTAAAATTATATAACCAGGAAAATATCTGTCAAAAATGATAGGCAAAATAAAGACTTTTTCTGACACACAAAAGATGAGAAAATTCATCACAACATAACAACACTGGAAGAAATTTGTTAATGAAGACCTTCAAACACAAGAAAAGTGATACCAAATGGAAATATCAATCTACACAAAGAAGTGAATGACACTAGAAATGGTAACCACAGCTTACATATATTAATATTTTTTCTTATTATTTAAATTTCCTTAAAAGATAAGTAACTGTTTAAACAAAAATAGTAACAATGTACTGTGGAGTTAATAGCATATATAAAAATAAAATGTATGGCACAAATAGCACAAAATGCAGGGGAGGAATAGAAGTATACTTTTATAATGTTCTCATACTATATATGAAGTAGCATAATACTACTTAAAGATCTGTGAGAGGATAAGGATATATACTATAAACCCTAAAGCAACAACTAAAATAATGAGTTATAGCTACATAATCATAAATAATATTCAATTAATATATAAGAAGATAAAAAGAAAAAAAGGAAATGAAGACTAGATGGGATAAATAGAAAGCACATAGCAAGATGGTAGATGTAGACAAAAACCATATAAATAATTACATCAAACGTAAATGATCTACACACTTCAATTAAAAGGCAGAGTTTTTCAGATCTACTAAAAAGATCAAAACTCAACTTTATGTTGCCTACGAGAAACACATTTTAGCCTCTTTCCATCATGTGAGGATAAAAGAAGTTGACATTCTGCGATTTGAAAGAGGGCTAAAAAAACAATGACAAAAAAAAAAGAAACACATTTTAAATGTGAAGACACAAACAGCATAAAAGTAAAAGGATGGACAAAACTATACCTGATAACATTAATTTAAAAAAAGCTACAATGGCTGTGTTAATATCAAAGTATATTTCAGAGTATAGAATATTGCCAAGGGTAAAGATGGTCATTTCATATTAATAATGTAATTGATTCATCAAGAGCACATAAAAACATAAATATTTATGAACCTAGTGACAAATCTTCAAAATACATGAAGCAAAAAGCAATGGAACCTTAAGGAGAAATAGATAAAATCCACAATTATGGTCAAATACTAATACTTTATTATCTCTTCTCAATAATTAATAGAAAAAAATAGACAGAAAATCAGTAGAGGTTTAGAAGACTTAAACAACACTATTAACCATGTAGATCAAATTGACATTTATAGAACACACCACCCAACAACAATATGTTTTTTTCAAATGAACTCAGAATATTTACCAAGGTAGACCATGTTCTGGGCCACAAAACGAGTCTTGATATGCTTAAAAGTTTTCCTAGTCACACAAAGTATGTTCTCTGACAATAATGAATTAAGTTAGAAACCATAACAAAAGATATCTGCAATGTACTCAAAAGAATAGGAAACCAAATGACACTCTTCCAAATAGCCTATGAATCAGAGAACAAACTTTAAAAGCTAATTAAAAGTGTTTTGAACTGAAAGAAAATGAAAACAAAACATGTCAAAACTTGTGGGATGCTACTAAAGCAGGACCTGGAGAGAAATTTATAATATTAATCCTCTATATTAGAAAAGAAGAAATGTCTCAAATCAATTATTTCCACTTCCACATTAAAAACTAGAGAAAAAAGAGGCAAGTTAAACCAAAAGTAAGCAGAAATGATGAAAAGGAAAGGAAAGGAAATGATGAAAATCACTGGGTAAATTAATCACATAGGAAGTAGAAAAACTGCAGAGAACATTAATGAAATCAAAAGATGGTTCTTTGAAAAAATTGACAAAATTAACTGCTTAGCCAGACTGATATGGATAGAAGGAGAGAAGACACAAATTACCAATATCAAGATTGTGAGAAATAAAACTGCTACAAATTCTGTTGCTATTAAAAGGATAATAAAGGAATGTTATGAACAACTTTAAATAAAAAGTTAAAACAAATTTTAAACAAATTCAAAACATAAATGAAATGGACAAATTTTTTGAAAGACACAAACTGCCAAAGCTTACTCAAGAAGAAATAGATTAAATATCCATATCAATTAAAGGAATTGAGTTTGTTATTAAAAACTTCCCCATAAAGAAAACTGTTAGGGCTGGGTATGGTGGGTCACACCTGTGATCCTAGCACTCTGGGAGGCTGAGGCGGAAGGATTGCTTGAGCTCAGGAGTTCCAGACCAGCCTCAGCAAGAGAGACTCCCCATCTCTACTAAAAATAGAAAGAAAGTAGCCGGGCAACTAAAAATAGGAAAAAACCAGAATTAGCTGAGCATGTTGGCGCAGGCCTGTAGTCCCAGCTTACTCGGGAGGCTGAGGCAGGAAGATCACTTGAGCCCAGGAGTTTGAGGTTGCAGCGAGCTATGATCATGCCACTTCACTCTAGCTGGGACGATGGAGTGAGAACCTGTCTCAAAAAACAAACAGACAAAAAGAAAATAAAATTATTGGCATAATTTATTTTTATGATTATATGTAGTATGATATGTTTCTATTTAATCTATTTCTATGCCTGAAGAATTTATTCAAAAATGCACTAAAATAAATGAACCTTAGTAGTTACTACCTTTTATTTTTTACAGATACCAAATTAGAAGACAGGAGTTGTTAGACTTGTCTCTAAAATCAAAGATATTTCTAATTGTTTTCAATTTTGTCACAGAATAAAGGAAGAAGAAGCAAGGTAGTAGTCTGGACAGAAAACGAAGTTTACCTTGGATATACTACTATTGAATTTGTCAGAATAATAACTACTGCAGAACTGAAAATACTTCAAAATCTATCACCATCTGCTACTCTGACTGTACACAACATTGAGTATACAGGACACCCTCTGGAACTTGCCGTGTTATTAAATTACTGCACTACATGTACTGTCACCAAAAATATTTTTATAGTGATATATAATGAAGATACAAAACAGTGGGTGTTCCAAGACTTTACATTAGATGTCCCTATTGACAGTTTTTTAGTTCCACATTTTCTATTTGCCGCGTCACCAGAATTGATACTACATGACAAACATAGGATCTACTATTGTTATCATAATTTCACTGTTACTGGGGTTTTACAAACACCTACAGAAAATGGAAATCTATCAATGTTATCAAATGAGAGTATTATTCATGACATTTTTATGGGTAAGGCATTCTCATAATTCTCATTCTGCTAAAATTATTCTACATTTTATTATAGACATCTTCCTTAAAATTATGTAACAATTTTTAATGCACCAATATGTGGTACTTTTGGTTGTTAAAGGTCAACTTTTTACCACTGAAAAATGAAAAGATTTTAAATTCAACTAATGTTAACTATGATCTCACATAGCAAAAGGACGAACTCAAGTTCTTTTTTTTTTTTTTTTTTTTGGTGTTTCACTTTGGTCAATCAGCAGATTCTAACTAACCAACTTATACATACATCAGCAGTGTAGGAGGTGCTGTGTTATTGTATTAGTTTCCTAGGGCTCCCATAACAAAGTACTGCAAACTAGGTAGCTTAAAACAACAAAGATTTATTGTTTCACAGTTCTGGAGGCTAGAAGTCAGAGACTGCAGTGTTTACAGGGCCATATTCCCTCAGAAACCTGTAAGGGAATCTTTCTTTGGTTCTTCCCAGTTTTTGGTGACTTGCTGGCAAATCCTTGCCATTCCTGGCTTGCAGCTGCATCATTCCCATCTCTGCCTTGTCATCACATAGCCTCCTCCCTGTGTCTCTGTCATCACATGACCATCCTGTTATAAGGACAACAGTCATATTGGATTACAGGTCTTTCCTACTCCGGTGTGACTTCATCTTAACTAACTACATCTATAATGATCCTATTTCTAAGTAAGACCAAATTCTGAGGTAGTACTGGGGGTTAGAACTACAGCACACCTTTTGGAGGGGACATATAGTTCAACCCATAGCAGATTTAGATAGATTTGTGTTGAAACCTACAAACAAGTCATTTAATCTCTCTAAGCTTCTGTTTTCCAATCTATAATACGGGACTGGCATGTTGAGTAGATAAGGGATTGTATGTAGAAAGCTTAAACAATGCTTGACAGGTGGTAAACCTTCAATTAATAGTAGTTATTCTTGATTTTATTATTCATTCCCTCTTGAGTCCATTTTAGAAATTTGTATTTTCCTAAGAAATCATTTATCTAGATTTTCTAATTTATTGGCAAAAATTTCCCTTGTTAACTCTTAGATTTTTTGTGCCGGTAATTATATTCTCTTTCTCATTTATAATATTGTTTGTGCCCCACCCCATTGTTAGTTTGGCTTGCAAGAAATTGTTTATTATTTTTAGGGGTTTTTCTTTTGGTTTTTCTTTTCTTTTTATTTTTTATTTATTTATTTATTTTTGAGACGGAGTCTCACTCTGTTGCCCAGGCTAGAGTGCTGTGGCGTCAGCCTAGCTCACAGCAACCTCCAACTCCTGGGCTCAAGCAATCCTCCTGCCTCAGCCTCCTGAGTAGCTGGGACTATAGGCATGCACCACCATGCCTGGCTAATTTTTTTTCTAGATATTTTTAGTTGGCCAATTAATTTCTTTCTATTTTTAATAGAGACGGGGTCTCACTCTTGCTCAGGCTGGTTTCGAACTCCTGACCTTGAGTGATCCATCCAACTCGGCCTCCCAGAGTGCTAGGATTACAGGCGTGAGCCACCATGCCCAGCCTTGTTTTTCTTTTAAAAAGCTATCTTCATTTTATTTATCAAATCTATTTTTTATTTAATTCCTTAATTTCTGCTTTTGTCATTATTGATTCTTCACTTCTGCTTTCTTTTTCTAACTTTAGTAGTCTATTGCCTGCTCCTTAAGTTAAATGATTAGTTCATTTATTTTTAGTCTTGTTTTCTAAGCATTTAAAGCTATAAACAAGCATAAGGCTATGAATTTTTCTGTATGTCTTTAGCTGCATCCCATGAGATTTTACATACAGTGATCTTATTGTAATGATCTTTTAAATCATTCTTAATTTTCATCTAACCTTCATATTTAATCCAAAGATCATTTAATAATGTTTAGTAATGTTTTTAACCAGCGATGTGATCAGCAATAGAGAAGGTGCCATATAAGTATATATAAGGAGCATCAAATCCAGATTTATGGGATCAGAAAAATAGGTGTGGAGGAAATTACTTCTAAACTGAAAACCAGGGGTAGAGTATATATATTAGGAAAATGATTTCACTGGTTAGGATAGGAGATTGAGGTAGCATTCCAAATTGAGAATGTAGCATGTGCAAAGCTCTGGAGGTGGGCGAGAATATGGCAAGGTTAGGGAACTGAAATTAGGTCAGTATGACTAGATAATAGAGTGTAAGGCAAAAAGTGGCAAGAAATAAACCTGGGTAAAGAAAAGAGAGATCACATCGTGAAGCAATTTGGACACTATGTATAATCCAGAAACAATATATTGTTTTGTTTCATGAGGTTTTACATTTTATATATCATTACACTGTATAAATCCTGCAGTTTCTTTCTTTCTTTCTTTCTTTCTTTCTTTCTTTCTTTCTTTCTTTCTTTCTTTCTTTCTTTCTTTCTTTCTTTTTTTTTTTGACAGAGTCTCACTCTGTTGCCCAGGCTAGAGTGCCGTGGCGTCAGCCTAGCTCACAGCAACCTCCAACTCCTGGACTCAAGCGATCCTCCTGCCTCAACCTCCCAAGTAGCTGGGACTACAGGCATGCGCCACCATGCACGGCTAATTTTTTTTTTTTTTCTATTTTTCGTTGAGACAGGGTCTCACTCTTACTCAGGCTCATTTGAGCTCTAACTCCTGAGCTCAAACGATCCACCCACCTCAAGCCTCCCAGAGTGCTAGGATTACAGGCGTGAGCCACCGTGCCCAGCCGGCAATTACTCTTTCATTCAACACACAGATATATTTTATTATGTCCTCCACCCACATGTTTCTCCCTTTCCACCTTGTGATCTACTTGCATGTATTTCTGATTAGGTAAATTTGAGTAGAATATAATTTGTGATAATTTGTAAAGAAGTCACTGACTTATTCAGATTCCAAATGTAAGATGTGTAAGCGCAACACAACCTGAACCCCCCTGACTCTATGAATTCATTTTCCTCCTTTCAGCCAGTCCTCTCTGAGTGTTGTCTTTTGAAAATTCAAGAAGGTATACCCCTAGGCTGTACACAGAGAATGTCATATCTTGAAAGGAAGCTATGAAGTCAGCTAGTCCAACTGTTCATTTTACAGATAAGGCAACAAAACCAAAGAGGTTAAGAGAGTTGCCCTCTATGAGCCACTATGACTTAGGCAGAATACTCTATTAGTGGAGAAAGTTGCTTATCTGCTATGAGTGAATGTGCAGAGGTAGGCTATGCTTTACACTACTCCTGCCCCCATCACCCCAATTTCTTCATCTCAATTGTATTAGTCTGCTAGGGCTGCCATAACAAAATACCAGACTGGGTGACTGAAACAGCAGAAATTTATTTTCTCACATTTCTGAGGGCTAGAAGCCCAAGATTAAGGTACTGTCAGGATTGGTTTCTGGGGTGAGGCCTCTATTCTGGTGTTTCTTCCTCTTCCTGTAAGCACATATTGGATTAGGACCCCCTGCTTACAACCTCATTTAACCTTAATTGCCTCCTTAAAGGCCCTATCTCCAAATGTGGTCACACTGGGGATTAGGGTTTCAACATAAAAATTTGAGTGGGACACATTTCAGTCCATAACCAACACTTTCTAATAATACTATTCCTGCCATGCTCATCCTCATTATTACTTAATACACTTATTCTAGCTCTTTTCTCTATGTAAATGATGTGATATATAAAAGTGATATAGTAAATATAAGGAGAAAATGCATTCAATAAGAAAACTGAATACTCTGCACTGAAGTGAGAGAGAAGTTCTCCAATTTATGGTAAAGTTACAGGTTCGTGCCTGCACATTCTAATTTTCTCAAAGTACATAAATACTTAATCATTATAGAAGAAATTCTTTTGGTTAAAAGTACACGTAAATAAGACAGTGTGATTTATGGTTTGTCAGAATAACACAAACTTTTCTCTCTTTTTTCCAGATTATTATGGAAATGTTGTGGTGAAAATGGAAAATAATATAATATTTTATTTCAAGATGAGTATTACAGATGCAGTAAAGCTGCATGGATGGGTAAACAACACAATAAGAACCGCCTTTTTCTTAAATACATCTGGTGATATATATTTCCTGTGTGCTTTCAACAATGGCACGATATCTCCACAGGAATATCCCTTAAAGCTAGAAGCACAAAGTATAGCATTCAAGACAAAAGAAAAATGCCCATACACTGCATTTAATAATGATATTGCTCGCACTTTTTACTTTTTGGACAAAGGAGATGTCCTGAAGATGTGGACTCAATTAGTTTATCCAGAAAATGTTGGTCTGTACACGATTGTGGAACTCTATGGCCCGAAAGTATTGAAAATAAAGCGATACACTCACTATGAAATTGCCTTTGGACACTGCACTAAAACTCTGGTAATTTAATATTTTAAACTTTTTTGATTTTATTGTTAATAAGTGGATTTGATTTCGCTTCTAGGTTCAGCTGGGGAAATGTTGAGGACTATATTTTTATTTTTTTTGAAACAGAGTCTTGCTCTGTTGCCCAGGCTAGAGTGCCTTGGCGTCAGCCTAGCTCACAGCAACCTCCAACTCCTGGGCTCAAGCCATCCTCCTGCCTCAGCCTTCCAAGTAGCTGAGACTACAGGCGTGCACCACCATGCCCAGCTAATTTTTCTATTTTTAGTAGAGACTGGGGGCTCACTCTTGCTCAGGCTGGTCTCAAACTCCTGAGCTCAAGCAATCCTCCTGCCTCAGCCTCCCAGAGTGCTAGGATTACAGGTGTGAGCCACCATGCTCAGCCTCTATGAGTTTTTAATAAATAATAATGTAATAAGACATTAATTCTCAGGCCACAATTTTTGCTTTTAGTACCCAAGGCCTCTTTGCCACCTAAAAACACATTCCTTCAAAACTCCTTGATTGTCAATTGCATTGTTCATTTTTCCCTTTTTTTTTTTTTTTTTTTTTTAATGTATGGCTTTTCTGTAGACTTCTATTATCTCTTGTAGAATAAACTACCTCAAAACCTAATTCCTTAGACCTGGAAAAGGGAGTGCAAAAAAAAATTTTAAAACCTAATTATTTTACACAACAACCAATTCTATGGGGCAACAATTTGGGCCCTGACTAGCTGGGCAGTTCTGCTGGTTTCACCTGGGTTCATTGATGTGGCTGTGGTGATCTGGCAATTCATCTGCAACTGTGTGATCAAAGACAGCCTCATTAGTCTGAGGGCCTCGGACAGAACGCTTGTCTCTGCTCCATGTGGCCTCTTATCCTCCAGGCTGGACCTGGCTTCTTCACGTGGCAGTCTCTTTACGCATTTATGACATACCTTTTTCTTAATTTTTTTCAATATTTCTAGGCTACACAGTTTGTGAGTTTTTTTCCAAATTTTTGCAAATCTCAAAAAAAACCTTTCTGATATATTTATTGAAAAAAAATCCATGTATAAGTGGACCAATGTGGTTGAAACTAGTGTTGTTCAAGGGTCAACTGCATATTTGTCCATTTGCAACTTATCCCCTCAAAATACTAGTTACCAATCAAAATATATAAATGGCCAATGACTATGAAACATCAAAATTTGCATTTTAATAAAATGCTGGCTCTATCATTTATTACCAAATGACATTGAGCAACTTTTCAAATCTCTCTTTGCCTTAATTTTCTCATCTGTAAATTAGGGATAATAATAATAATAATAGTACCTACCTCATAAGATTTTTATGAGGATTAAACGAGTTAATATACATAATGGAATTAGGAAAGCACCTGGCACATACACCATGTGTATCATTACTACAACTACCAACACTATTACCACTGCTATACTACTGTCACTGTCACCACCATATTTCATCAATTCTAAGGCACATTTTTTTTTTACATTAACATCTCTGAAATCAGGATGAGTCTTATGGCATTTTAGATTTAATGAATCATATTATTATCATAGCACCTTGCTTATATGATGCAGATTGGGTCACTATGACTTCACGGACTAATTATTGCCTAGTATGATGATAAGCATCATCATTCCTTTTTGTAAAAAAAAATGAATGTAACACCCATATACAAAAGTGGATAAAACATTTATGAATAATTTAGCAAATTATTATAAACAAAACATCCATGTAATCACCATTCAAATAAAAAAATAGAATATTAGAAGCACCCAAAGGCTCCCTTGTATCTTCCCTGATCATAATCTTCTCCCTCTTCCAAAAGCTAAACATCAGTCTGACTTTTGTAGTAATAATTTCTTTGCTTTTCTTAATAGTCTCATCACATATTAATACATATGCATCACTAAATATATAGCTTAGGTTTGTCTATTTTTGAACTTCATATGAATGGAATCATTACATATATGTTAAACACACATACATAAATAGTATATGTACATACACATATATGTAATTATATCTTCCTTTTTTTCTTCGAATATTATGCTTGTGAAAGTCCATGTTGTTTAGTGTAGCTATAATTCATTCATACTCACTGCTCTATAGTATTTCTCTGTATGAATATACTACAATATATACTTATTTATTTTACTGTTGATGAACATTGGGGTGTTTCTATTTTGGGGCTACTCTGAATAATGCTACAATGAATATTTTAGTATATACCTCTTGACAAACACATATAAATATTTCTATCAGGTAGAATTACTAATTATTATGTGAGATTCTTGGGGAGGCTGTAAATTCCATTTGTAATTCTATAGCATTTTATCATGAAAAATTTCAAGCATATAGAAAGTTGAAAAAATTTTGCAATTAACACCTCTACCTAGGGCCGGGTGCTGTGGCTCACACCTGTAATCCTAGCACTCTGGGAGGCCGAGGCGGGTGGATCGCTCAAGATCAGGAGTTCGAAACCAGCCTGAGCAAGAGCAAGACCCCGTCTCTACTAAAACATAGCAATTAATTGGCCAACTAAAAATATATAGAAAAAATGAGCCGGGCATGGTGGCACATGCCTGTAGTCCCAGCTACTCGGGAGGCTGAGGCAGGAGGATTGTTTGAGCCCAGGAGTTTGAGGTTGCTGTGAGCTAGGCTGATGCCATGGCATTCTAGCCAGAGCAACAGAGTGAGATTCTGTCTCAAAAACAAACAACATCAAAAAAAAAAACACCTCTACCTAGATTCTACATTAACATTGCACTATACTTGCTTTCTTATATATCTATACATCTGTCCATCCACCAATCAATCTTGCTTTACAAGTGTTCAACATTATTACATATCCTAGTGAAGGCATTTTACGTGCCTGGATGTGGAAAACCAAATGTTACTAAAGTGAGATCCCCACCCTCAATTTTCCTGCTTTAAATAAACTTTTTAATTTTCTTTTTCAGAAGCTAACATTTTTTCAGAATATAAATTACGAGGGAGTAGATAATTACTTCCAGTTGCAGTAAGTATGACTTTTAAAAGAACTTACTCAGTATTAAATATGCTACTTAGGTTATTGATTTGTAGGTATTTATTTAAATGGCCTTTATCTGCTTAAATATCCAAATTTCAAATTCCTTTAAATGTCTGGATAGATGTAAAATTAGTATTTAAGTGTATAAAATGTAAAGTACGCCTTGTAGTTTAACGGAAACATGACCTATCTGAAGGTTCTCATTCATCCAAATGAAGATGCAAAAAATGGGCTATTTATTAATTCAATAATTTTCAAGCATGTTGTGTCACGAATCCCCATCTCAAAGTTTCTATCATTACTATGTACTATCATTAAGCAAAAACAAGAACTCTGAGATCACAGAAAGTCTTTAACTGTGAGTAAAGTCAGATAAAACATCATGTTTGACTCCTGGAATAAGGTAGCACTTAAGCATTTAATTTCTGAAGGAAGACAACCAATTTGGAATCCTGTGTTAAGGCATGTATATGGTTATCATTACAGCCTGGCAATATTTTCTGGGAAAATAGCACTTCTTTTCTAGGAAAGAGTTCCATTTTTCTTTAGTCTGCTGCTACTCCAAGTGAATTTGAGTATCCGCTCTATGCCAAGAGCTTTTTAGGTGTTCAAAATACATGGTGAACAAGGAAGATAAAGTACTGGTGTCATGAAACATATCTCCAGTGGGAGAAGACAAACAGCAAGTAATCAAATGAACAAGATAATTCCAAATACTGATAAGTGCTATTAAGAAAACAGAATCGTATCATAGAGTCTGATCAGGACGGGAAGGGAGAAAATATCACTTTAGACACAGTAGTCTAAACTGAGTAGCCCGACTCGTTCCTTTCCCCTTCATCCATTGAGTTTTTGCTTTATACTTCTAATGGTGTTGGTTCCTTTTAGTATTTTTGGTTTTGTGGATATTTACTGAGATTTCTGCTGCTATAGAATGCACATAAAGTTGTCCAGGATTTTTTTTCGTGTTTGTTTTCCCCCAGTGTTTTCAAAAAGTAAAAACCTTAGCAGGGGTGGGATATGAATCAAGTTTTCAAAATTTCTCCTTCTGTCATTTTTGAGCCCTCGCATTTTGCCTGAGCACAAAATGATTCATCTGTACTTTTTAGTTGAGAAAGGCATTATGTCTGACCTCCCTTACAATTCCAGTCAGATCAAATTATGCAGCTTTATATGGTTCAGAAAACTAATTTTACAATTTACTCTTTATTGTTCCAAAGTTGTTATAGACGGAAAGGAAAAACCTATAGGGGATGGAGGAAGAACACATATCATGGGTACCGCTTTGTAATACCATCAGGAAGCAAATAGGTCAAGATATTAATATCAGCAGCAGAGGCCCATTGTCCAGGGACTGAGGGTCTTTATAAAATAGGGTGGTTGAAAAGCTGATGGTATGCTCGTTTCTGTTTCCCATTGTGCCAACCCAGTGGTGGTCAAAATATGGATACCATGAGGTGAGAGCCACTTTGCCACATGACCACAGTGCAGAGCTGCCTTAGCAGAAGCAGCGAGCAGTTACCACCAGCACCAGGCCTCTAGACTTCCTCACGGTGGTTCAGTCACATAGTGTACATGGGACTTTTCATTTGCTCTGCAGAAAGGCAGAGTCATGTCTACTTCTCCCCTAATTCTGTAATAACCTATGTGGGTTGTTTTTCCTAGAGACCAGAACACAGGTCTCCTGCTTATTCAACTTCGACCTAGTGTATATTCAAAAACATGTACAAGAGCCCACAAGGTAAGTGACACAGTAGTAAAGACCAAAAATTTACTTCAAGAGTATATAGGTGGCAAACTAAATAATTCATATTATCTTCATACAATACCACTCCCCTAATACTTAGCCACATTTTGTAATGTTTCACTGTAAAGATAGCATTATTTCATGTTGAAGACGGAAGATAAGATTTCTGCCTTCTGTGAGTTTATCATCTAACATGGGATATATAAACATATACAAAAATGTAAAACTATTAGTTTTAGAAGATTTGAAAATAAATAAAACAGTGTAAAGGAAAACTGAAATCAATGGGAACAATTTAAGTTGGATATAGTTTGTCAAAGAAGACTGACCGTCATCTCCATATTTATCCTACATTCATTCATTCAAAATATCATTCATCCAAAAGCAATGTACTGCATGCCTACTATGTTTCTGTGTTTCAGTCTGTGTGCTAGGCAATGGGAGTTACAAAGATGAAAAGACAGACTACCTTTCCTAGAGGTAAACATAAGCTGGCTTATGAGAATGTGGTATACACAGTTATCAAATTGCCCAGAGGAAAGTGGGAGCAATTTTGATTGGGTGGGGAAAGGTGAAAAGAAAGGGATACATAACATGACTATTGAAGAATAAGTGGAAGTTCAGCAGGCGGAAGCAAAGGGAATTCCAGGAAAGGCATATAGACAAAAGCAGAGAGGTATGTAATAGCATCAGGGTGTTCAGGTAACTATGAGTATAATGAAATTAAACACAAATTCTTAACAACCCCCTCCTTTGAGTCTATGTTCCACATTTGGGGATGGCTGTTCTCTATTCCTTCTCAGACTAACATTCAGTAAACATATATTGAGCACCTACTGTATATCAGGCATTGTGTTATATATAGAGAATACTAAGTGAAATAGGACTTGGTCCCTCTTCTCCAGGATGCCAACACAAGGAACCTATGCCTACCAGAGCAAGGTTCCATGAGTTTAGAGGGAGCCTGAACTAAGGCAGATGTGATCCATCCCTGAGCACTGCTGGCATACACTGCTTCCCCAGGAAATTGCCTTCAGCTGCATATCCACAACTCCAGTCTGCCTACCATGCCACACACCCACCGTAACTGCTTAGGAAGCAAGAAACTGCAACCTCAGGAGTTCCTGCCCTAGGCTAGGTCTAGGTTTTTTTTCTTTAAGTGCATGAACCTATTTCTTTATGGATGCCTTCCTAAAGCACTGTGGTTTTCTTCACCCCTCTCTAATGCATAGATTTGTTAGGGGGCCCTATTCACTCTATCCTGCCCAGCCAAGGCATTACAAAGGCAAGTTCATCTAACCTGAGTTCAGATCCAAGCCCTACCACCTACTGGCTTGGACAAGCTACTTAGACACTCTGAGTCTCAGCTGCCTCATTTGTAAAAAGGGAACCGTAACATCTATCTTATGGGGTTATTGAGAGTATTAAATGAGATCATTTATGCAAAGTATCCAATACAGTGCCTGTCGCAGAGTAATTATCTAATATTACTGGTTTCTTCCTTCTTTTTCCTCTTTAGTACCCTGTAGACAAGGACAGTTCAAATCTAGCCACCCTCTGGGCCCATTGCAGATAGTTTATATTGACCCACCAACTGAAATAGAATAGAGAAATATGCAATAGCCCTTTTAGGCAATAGGAAAATGTGGTCTTTTGGAGGCAGGTCCTCTAATTAGCCAAGGAAATCAAACCTGTACATAGCCACAAGGTATGCTTTCAACAACAGGTTCCATTCTTGGTGCTTTCATACTCATGAGTAAATCATCAGCCTCCCAGATAAATATTATAGAGATACAGGGCCCGGCTTTGTATGTACACAGAACCATGGTCTACAGACTTCTTCTCCAGTTGGAGGACGTTAGGCCCTTGTTAAACGTGCTGGATCAAATGGCAATGGACTGTGCTATTTGAATAAGAGCCTGCTGTCTTTGTCACTTAGTCTTCATAGCCTGCAGCAGAGCAGC
Organism: Cheirogaleus major; assembly: GCA_963574435.1. NCBI lineage: Eukaryota > Metazoa > Chordata > Mammalia > Primates > Cheirogaleidae > Cheirogaleus > Cheirogaleus major. The sequence continues at coordinate 6,605 of CAUYPO010002637.1, read as the reverse complement.
ACATAGAACTGGCAGCTCCAGCAAGGCTTCCTCTCACTTTTTAACCATGCACCAAGAACTGGAAATGCAGAAAGGTAGGCCAGCCCCCAGGGGGCCTTATTAATTCCTTCCAGGATGAATTTTCCCAGGAAGGGATGACTATAATTCTTGTCTAATACATTATCTACCAGCATTTGTGTTGAGGGACTTTAGAATCCCTGTCTCAGATCAGTTGTTCTGTCCAGTTAGAGGGAATTTGCTGTCTGACTCTCAGCTAAGGCAGGAGCTGTCCTGCCCTGTCTCTGAACCGAGGAGAAATGTTTTCCTTTAGGCTATATGTCAGAATCTCTCTAATTAGTCCTGGGGAGCATGTGTCAGCCCTGTAGCAGTAGGTACTCTAGAAAACAGGCTTATTCATACTTCCCACACTCTGTACCTACAGCTCCTTTTCAATATCCACTTGCAGGTCAACTCGTATTTTTAATCCTAGCTGTGGTTGTTGATTCTGAGGCTTGGGGTTATTTTTGTCAGTGAGGATGAGGAAGAGAAGAAATATTACAAATGAGGTCATCTGGTAATGGTGGGTCCTGACTATGAGAGATTTGAGGACCTCAGACAATCCTGTATGTTATATGGATAATTTAATAAAGATAAAGGGCAGGCCTATGTTTCTGAACATATTTGATGGGAAAGCAAAAATTAATGATAATGGGTGGTGAGGACTGTGGGTAGAGTTGTTAAGAGAACAAATCAAGTCCTGTGGGTAAAATCAGGTGATTCAGGAAATAAAATCCATGAACTCCCACTGTGGAGCATGGTTTTGAAATGAAGCCTGAAAGGTCTTGGTTTAGCAGGGATGACTCTTCACATTCACTATACTTGACTGGACATTATTCCTCTATCTCCACCTTCCTGACTCCCTAGTCCTTCTCACAGGGTAGGGAGTATTAGGGTCCTTCCAGATTTGCCTTGTGGAAATGTGCAATATACAGGGACATGTTAAGGCAGAGTGCAAGTGTCTAGACCCTACTTAGCCTAGTGGAGGGGCAGGGGTCCTGGAGCCAGGGAGAAATAGAAGCAGACATCCAGTTGAGGGGGAACCAGGACTAGTTAAAAAGAAATCATGACCCCCTGAGTGAAACATGGGCAGTTCTTATAAGTAAATCTAAAGCATTCATCCATTTTATTTTTAACTCTTGCTATCTTGGTAAGCCTTCCTTTCATGTTTATATAGTAATTAATTGTATTTTTATTCTATATAACCTGTATATTAATTTTAAGCAAGATATACCTAAACATTTAGAGGCAGGATAAGACATTTGGCATTTTGCAATAGTTCATTTTCTTTTTTTGTTTTCTTTTTCTTTTCTTAGTACTCACTGGTTATAGCAAGTTCATTTTCTTAATTAACAGAGATTTAATGAAGTTAATAGTCTTTCAACTTTAGATTGAAGTTTTTGCTACATTCCAGCTACCGGATATAACCTATCTTCTTAGTACAGCTACACAAACTCTATTTTAATTTAATTTTTGTATGTAATATTCAATCTACTCTGTTCTTACTGCAAAAGTATTGAATCTGTTAAAAGAGAAAGGAAATATTGCTACTAACAGTAGAGGTGTATTCGGAGGTAAATGCAATATACTTATTGCATCAGACTCCAGTGGGATTTTATTTGGTTGTTTTAATGCTAGTCTTTTCCACATTAAATGCCTTTTTTGGGCATTTCCAGCCCATGAAACAAGGCATTATGGCACAGCATATCTATGTGATGCTATTATTGGATTTTGCCCCTGCCTTCCTCACTGTATCCCCAAGTTTACTTGCAGAGAAGCATGGGCTGTGTTAACAAGGCATCTCACCTGTGGCAGATACCGCAGGCTAATTTCTAACTTCTTACATGTTGCGTTATAGTGTCCACAGGTAGTTTGTTTTCAAACAAAGCACAGATGTGCTTTTCTTTAAAAAAGAAGTTGCGAGTAATGCTTAAAATAAATATCCATTGAACTATGACAGGGGTTTAATATTTAATAATTGGCCTGCTGCCAGTGCGCCTTTGAATACAGGGTAGTGCTGCTTAAAGCAGGAATAGCAAGAGTAGGATGCTATTTTACATGATGCTACTCAATACTCTGAAAAAATATTGGTCTACTAAAGTAGGGGAAAAAGTCAAATTAGTAGCTAGATATCAAAACCTGCCAGGTGAGTCAGAGGTGCAAGCCGGAAGCATGAAGCCAGTAGTCACGGTTGTAGCGGTGAGTAAAAGATGGGATTGGATCAATTCCCTGGGATAGATAAGAAAGCAGAGATCCAACCTTTGGCCTCATGAGCAGTGAAGACAAAAGTACGGTAGCAAAGAAAAAGCGCTCAAAGACGAAGAAGGAAAACAACACAGAGCAGTCGCATGACAGAGCCCTACATTTAAAAGGTTATTATTGCAAATCTAAAATGTAATTAGTTTTAGCTGTCATAATATTTCGGATCATGTGAATCAGAACAACTGAACTCACTACCTAAATTACTTCATTTTAGGTGTTCCAAATCGCTGTTGGATGTGATGTTTATAAATACATTACAGTTAAAGGGCAAGTATATTTTTTTGACCTGTCTTATATGCTTTCAGTTTTAAAACAAATGGCGAACTAGATGATAATTACTAGTGACAGTATTAGCCTAATGATGGACACATCCACAATGAAATCCAGAATTAAATTGACATTAATGTCCAGTTTCAACTTTGCCAAGTCAAACACATTCAAATCACACTAAAAAGGAAAAAAAAAATAAGCTCCCTCTCTATTACCAGCATTTTTCTCCTCCTTTTTTTTTTTTTTTTTTTTTTTTGAGACAAAGTCTCACTCTGTTGCCCAGGCTAGAGTGCTGTGGCATCAGCCTTGCTCACAGCAACCTCAAACTCTTGGGCTCAAGCGATCCTCCTGCCTCAGCCTCCCAGGTAGCTGGGACTACAGGCATGCACCACCATGCCCCACTAATTTTTTTAAATATATATATATATACATTTTGTTTTTAGTTGTCCAGCTAATTTCTTTCTATTTTTTAGTAGAGACAGGGTCTCGCTGTTGCTCAAGCTGGTCTGGAACTCCTGAGCTCAAACAATCCACCCACCTCGACCTTCCAGAGTGCTAGAATTAGAGGCGTAAGCCACCATGCCCGGCTCTCCTTTCCTTTTAATAAGCCAGTTTCTATCTTTCATCATTTCGTCAGCTCATTCCCAGAGAAATGAGAGGGAGAAACGCTGACCTCTGTTTTCCACCCTGCTCAAACCACTTGTAACGTCACTTCCGTCGGACAATTGCTTACCCCCATATCAGAGGAGCCTCAGTTTTCTGCACCATTTTCTATGGGAAATTTTTTAGAGCAAGCCTAACAGAACGACCAGTGGTTCCTCCAGAGAATCCCAAGGTGTGAATTGTATCCATCCTGCTATGGTTCACAATGAAGCACGTTGGATTTTGTGTCTTCCATTTGCCATGGCACTGTCTTCTACATGGGAGTGACATGGGCAGCATATATATACTAATCTGTGTAGCTGCAGTTAAATGTGTGTTGGAGACAGCAATTTGTTGTGATTCCTTTCCTTTGGTTAGGAGTGCAGTTGAGAGTGGGGGAACATTAGCTCTTATCTGAGTATTTATAAAATGGCTTGCTCTTATCCATTCCTCTGTCATTCTGATAATCTTTTGATTATTACTGAATTTTAATAATCACTTGCTAGATCAATAATTAAATATTTGCAACTCATTTAACATTTGCTACATTTGCATTTCCTAACACCTTTGCATTCATAATTCCTTTTCCAGGAAACACAAAAAGGCTAACTGGGCTGGGTATGCTGGCTCGTGCCTATAATCCCAGAACTTTGGGGAAAAGCTGAGACAGAAGGATTGCTTGAGCCTAGGAGTTTGAAATCACCTGGGCAACATAGCTAGATGCCTTCTCTAAAAAAAAAAAAAAAAAAAAGTGTGTGTGTGCGTAAAAAGCCAGGCATTGTGACACACGTCTGCAATCCCAGCTACTCAGAAGGCTGAGGACCCAGGAGGATCACTAGAGCCCAGGAATTTGAGTTTACAATGTGCTATGATCATGCCACTGCACTCCAGCCTGGGTGACAGAGCAAAACCCTGTCTAAGAAAAAAAGAGTATACAGCCTATACATCCTATTATCCTATTTCTGGGATTATTTACATCTTTGCTCCTCAGAGTTTAGCCTGTGGACCAGCACTGGTATCATCTGAGAACTTGTTATAAACACAGAATCTCAGGCCTCATCCCACACTAAAAAAATTTCCAGGAGATTAGTAAGGCCATTAATGTTTGAGGATGTCTGTTGTAAGCAACATGTTACCAAAACCAATTCCCAGTACCACAGCATGCAGAATTCCTTCTCAGCCCCCTGATTTCCTTCCAATGTGAGAGGCAAAGCAACTTGAACCAATCTATTTCTGGGAGGCTCCAGATAGTAATTGTCAAGCTTAGGTGCTCATCAGAATCACCTGGAGAGAATGTTTAAAAAACACAGATTTCAAGACCTTACTCTAGGCCTCTTAATCAATAACCCATTGCTCTGGAACTCTAAAAACATCTTTAATACCTTGGACTCAGGTTGCAATGGGCCTATGATTTTCATAGTCACCAAGGGAGACCTGGAACAGTGTGGGGTCCATGGTACTTCAGAAGAGTTGTCAATGAAGGGGAGTTGTCATCTCTTGGGAGCCAATTTGGGTTCAGAGTGGGGGATGGTCTAGACCTATAATATTGATCTAAAAATGATGGTGACTAGGGTTCCTTCTAAGTTACACTGGAAGCAGCTAGCTAAAGTGGTCAAATGGATAACTTTATCTAAAAACTGTGTGATTTCATAGACCATTATATCCTCTGTCTGTATGAACTCTAACTAGAAATTACATGAATTCTTACCTGCACAACTGAGTTTCTAGTAGCAACTAGAAATCTTGTTTTTTTAAAAAAAGTTTATGTAGAATAAAACAGTCCAAAGAAATTTGTCCTTATTTTGATAGATTTTCTATGAATTTTTATGTGTGTATGTGTATGTGTTTTAGAATGGTGACTTTTTAAAAATTGCAACGAAAGTCACACAACATAAATTTACCATTTTATCTTATTTATTTATTTATTTATTCGTTTAAGACAGAGTCTCACTCTGTTGCCCCAGCTAGAGTGCTGTGGCATCAGCCTAGCTCACAGCAACCTCAAACTCCTGGGCTTAAGCAATTCTTCTGCCTCAGCCTTCCGAGTAACTGGAACTACAGGCATGCACCACCATGCCCAGCTAATTTTTTCTATATATTTTTTTAGTTGTCCAGCTAATTTCTTTCTATTTTTAGTAGAGATGGGGTCTCGCTCTTGCTCAGGCTGGTCTCGAACTCCTGACCTCAAGCAATCCACCCGCCTCGGCCTTCCAGAGTGCTAAGATTACAGGCGTGAGCCACCGCGCCTGGCCAAATTTACCATTTTAAAGTGTACTATTCAGTGGCATCAAGGACCTTCACAATAACATCTAGCACCACTATCTAGTTCCAAAGTATTTTCTTCTTTTTTTAAATTTAATTTAATGTTTTTTAAAAACAGATGGGGTCTTACTCTTGCTCAGGCTGGTCTCAAACTTCTGAGCTCAAGTGATCCTTCCACCTCAGCCTCCCAGAGTGCTAGATATACAGGTTTGAGCCACCACGCCCAGCCTAGTTCCAAAGTATTTTCATCACCCCAAAAGGAAACTCTGTACTCAGTAAGCACTCGCTCCTCATACTCACTTTCCCCCAGCTGTTGGCAACCATTAATCTACTGTCTCTATGGATTTACCTATTCTGGATATTTCATATAAATGGAATCATATAATATGTGACTGTGTCTGGTTTCTTTCACTTAGCATGTTTTTGAGGTTCACTTGTCCTGTGGCATGTATCAGTACTTCATTCCCTTTTATAGCTGAGTAATATTTCATTGCATGTTTCATTCATGTTTTGTTTACCCGTTCATCAGTTCATGAATATTTGGGATGTTTCCGCCTGTTGGCGTTTGTGAATAGAGCAGCTATGAATATTTGTGTACAAGTTTTTCTTTGAACACCTGACTTCACTTATTGTGGGTATGTACCTAGAAGTGGAATTGCTGGGTCATATCATATGTTAATCCTATGTTTACCTTGTTGAAGAACCACCAAACTGTTCTCCGCAACAGTGTAACATCTTATATTACCACCAGCAATGTACATGCATTCCAGTTTCTCCACATCCTTGCCAACATTCGTTCTTTCTGTTTTGGGGTTTTTGTTTTTTAAATTGACGGATAAAATTGCATGTATTTGCAGTGTACAACATGATGTTTTAAAATACATTGTGGGCTGGGCGTGGTGGCTCACGCCTGTAATCCTAGCACTCTGGGAGGCCGAGGCGGGCGGATCGCTCAAGGTCAGGAGTTAAACCAGCCTGAGCGAGACCCCGTCTCTACTAAAAATAGAAAGAAATTAATTGACCAACTAAAAATATATACAGAAAAAATTAGCCGGGCATGGTGGCGCATCCCTGTAGTCCCAGCTACTCGGGAGGCTGAGGCAGTAGGATCGCTTGAGCCCAGGAGATTGAGG
>CAUYPO010002636.1:0-14067 GCA_963574435.1 Cheirogaleus major | reverse complement strand
TTAAGGTTTCATGCCTTAGGTTTAAGTCTGTTATCCATCTTGAGTGAATTTTTGTGAGAGGTGAGAGGTGGGGATCCTGATTCTCTCTTCTGCATGTAGCTAATCAGTTTTCCCAGCACCATTTATTAAAGTGAGAATCTTTTCCCCATTGTATATTTTTGTCTGCTTCATCAAAAGTTACGTTGCCATATACTGATGGTTTCATCTCTGGTATCTCCGATCTATTCCAGATACTGATGCTTCTTGTGTCAGTACAAGGCTGATTTAACTATTATTACTTTATAGTACAGCTTGAAGTCTGGAAGACTGATGCCTCCCAGTTTGTTCTTTTTACTTAAGATTGCTTTGGCTATGCGTGGTTTCTTCTGTTTCCATATGAAATACCACCAGCATTCTTTACAGATCTAGAAAAAATAATTCTTCACTTCATATGGAACCATCATCACCTTTTAACGAGCAGGTATAAAACATTATTCATTGTTCACATAAAGCATCAACAGGGAAAATCAGTCACTTTCAACAGCAAGTTATTTTTAAATAGGTGTTTGCATGATTTCTTCTAACAATATTTGATCAAATTGGCTTGTAAAGAGTGTAAAGAGTTTCCATAGGCCTACCTTGCCCTCTTTCTTACAGGCCTCTTAACATCTTTTCTTCCCTTCACTTCCTTTTATTCAACAATGTTTGCTGAGTACCTGCTACATGAAGTTCCCATCCTTCATCCTCTAATCTCTCCACATAGGAAAGGGATAACAGGGAGGAAAATAGTAGTAGAGGTAAAAGTAAGGTAGAGTTAGAGATATTTTTCATAAAAAGGTGAAAATAAAATTTTAATATTATTGTTCCATAATATTCTGTGTAGGAAGATTTGATATATTATGACCTTGCTTCAGGATAACATAGAGAGAAATCTTGAACAGGATTTCTAGCAAAACTACGTCATCATTTTCAACATTCGCTCAAAACATTCAGAGGCAGAAAGTATATTAGAGTCTGTTTAAGTGGGCCACTTTGAGAATGTACTCTTGCATGCCTAAGATTACATACTCAGTTAAAAAATAAAAATAGCATATAAGTAGCTCCTTCATGGAAAACAATATTATTGCAATTTATTTAACACTCTAGAAACACCAGTACTTTTTAATCATATATACTCTAGCCTGTCCTTTCATAGTTTTCAGGCCCCTAAAACCATCAGGATTTGAGAGTCAGATAATAGAACTACTTAACCTGATAATCTAATCTCTTAAGTATAAAAGCATTTATTTTCCTTAGTCATCAGTAACTGCTCTGTGTAATTTATTTTTTGAAGTTAGTGCTATGACTCTCCTAAACTTAATATTTTACTATAGTTACTTAATGCTCCTCCAAGCAGCATAGCTATGAAGGGAAAATACTTTCTTTTATTTATCCCATATGTTCCCTTGGGTTTCCATATAAGAACTCTGACTTTGCATTTTACTTATAATAATAATGTAATAATTCTTATTTTCAGTGAAATGGTAATTTAAAATTACACCATGAAACATTTGCTTGCACTTCAGATTTAATTAACAAATACTGTCCAATTAATTGAGTTAAGTAATACTTTAAAAGACTCTTTACGCTTTACTGGATGTTGTGAAATTCTTTTCTACTAATTAATATAAAAATCTTAACTTTTTTAGAATTTGTTGCATTGTCGTGTGATTTAGCTATAGTGTCAATTGCAATTTATTCAACTTTTCTCTGTTTTTCCTTCAATACAATTCTTTTAAATGTTTTTTCTCTTTGAAAAATTATATAGCATAACTATAATATTTTGATTTAGTGTTTTATTGAGTTATACTTCACATACTACACAATTCACCCTTTTAAAATGTTCAGTTCACTGTTTTTTAAAATATTCAAAAATTTGTAAAAACTTCACATACTACTGTATGATATGCCACATTTTGTTTACCCATTTATCAATTGATAAAGATTTGAGTGTTTCCACCTTTTGGCTATTACAAGAAATAGTGCTATGATATTCATGTATAAGTTTTTGTGAGGGCATATATTTTCAATTCTCTTCAGAGTATGTTTAAGAGTAGAACTGTTGGGCACTATGGTAACATTATGTTTAATATTTTGAGGAACGGTCAAATTGCTTTTCAAAGTGACTACACTACTTTATATTCCCATCAGCACTGTATGAGGCTTAAAATTTCTCCTCATTTTCACCAATATTCACTAATATCTATCTTTTTAATTGTAGCCACTCAAGTAGGTATGAATTGTTATCTCATTGTGGCTTTGATTTGTATTTCCCTATAAAACAATGTTGAGCAGCTTTATATATGCTTAATGGCTATTTGTATATCTTCTTGAGAGAAAACGTTTATGTAAATACTTTGCTCATTTCTTATTTGGGTTATTGGGTTTTTTTATTATTATTGAGTTGCAGGAGTTCTATGTATAGTCTGCATACTAGTTTCTTATATGATTTGGAAATAATTCCTCTCATTCTGCACGTTGTGTTTTTACTTTCTTGATAGTGTCCTTTGAAGTACCCAAATTTTTATTTTGATTATTTCTAATTCATCTATTTTTAATGTGGTTGCCTATGTTTTAGGCTTCATATCAAGAAATAATTGTCTAGTATAAGGTTAACAAGATTAACACTCATGCTTTCTTCTAAGAATTGTATAGTTTTAGTTCTTACACTTAGGTCTTTGATCCATGTTGAGTTAATTTTTGTATTTGGTGTGAGGTAACGGTCCACGTTCACTTTTCTGCATCTATTTGGTTGTGACTCTTCTTCCCCTCCTTCCCCATTTAAGGACCCTTTTGACTGCATTGGATCCAATGAGGTAATTCAAGATAATTTCCTTTTTATAAGATCTGATTAGCAGTCTTAATTTCATCCACCTTCTTAATTTCACCTTGGCATGTTGTAACAACATATTTACAGATTCCAGGGATGAGATTTAGACTCTTCGGGGGAGGAGGAATTCTACCTACCACACCATCTTTTACTTTTTGAAAAATCAACTTTTAATGCTGTAACCATGCTTAAAACTTTTCTAAACATATGTTTATTGAGGAATTTAAAGAGCTTTGATTTTTGAGATATATCCAAGAAATCCAGAACGACCTTACAGATTACTGTGCTTTCTGACATTTCAGTTTCTTCAAGGTTTTAGGATATTAAGCCCTGGTCAATTTTAAATGACTCTTTAGAACAAGTTACAATCTGACTTGCTGTAAAAATATTTCCTTGCTTTTGCATTTCAAATTATAGATAAACATTCACACTTAGCAAGGACTCATTTAACCTCTTAAAGTCTCAGTTCCTCATTTGTAAAACATAAATACCAATAGCAGTTACCTCATAAAGCATAGTGAAGAACTGAAGGATTAATACATGCAAATAATTTAGCATTGTCCTTCAGACATTGTAGATGTACAATATTATGCAAATATAATAATAGCATTATTATTTTCCCATTATTATTATTTCTCTAGATAGAAATTTTACTGGATGTTTAATTAGCCTTTAGACAAAGCCAATTTTATTTTATTTTTATTTCAAATATAAGTAAGAGGGGTGCCACTTGTTTTCATTTACCTGTGAAATATTTTTTCTATGAATTTAAAAAATAAAGCTGTGTATGTAATTCTATTCTCCTGTCATTATTAGTATTTTCATCTATCTATATACTCAAGAACAGAGGATATACTTTTTATGAATTTATCAAAGAAGCTTATAATTGTTAAAAATACTTTGAGCCCTCTATTCTCATAACTAAGTCCAGTTTGGCCTTTACCTTTAAGCTAACTTCTCTGTTAATTAATGTCTAAACATAAGGATGATAAGGCAGGTAGCAATATTTAATTTGCAAATTTTAGCGTATTTTAAAATCTAAACAAAGTATTGATGCAAATTAATAGATATATGCACATCAATCTATGGTTATAGTATCTCTTACCCCTATGTTTTATTAAAATAATTGGGCACATTCTTCCTTAACTCTGTTTTGTTTTAGTCTTTAAGCTTTTATGTGTAGACTTCTCATAAATAGTCTCAACCTGATTGTTAGTAATAAAGGGGGAATATCATTTTAAGAATCAGGCATCAGTATTTGCATTTTAACATTCATGGGAGCAGTATATTGTTTCTAATTTAAGTATTTGACACCAAACACTAAAAATAATATTTCTTTTCTTTTCTCATCCTTTGATAATTCTTAGTCTATTAGGTATTTTGAGGAAAGATGTGAAACACGTAAATGATTTGTCTTTTTTACCCTTCAGTTATAATTAGGGTATTTATTAAATTCCCTGAAGCCATATGACACACAGTTAAAGTTAAACTAAATTCTCTGGTTCTTGTAGGCTTTATGTATGACATTATGATAATCCATATTCTGTTCTTCAGAAAAAGTGATGGGATGAATTTATAAATTACCAGAGACATGTATTATCATAATTTCATGAAGACAAAGAGAAGCCTTACAATTGCAGCACATGGCTTATTTGACACTCCTTGCAGCTAAAGAATTTATTACCTTTTACATAGACTGTAGTCAGAGGTAGTGAAGGATTACTGGGAAAATACATTTTCTTCATGCTTTGGAATTTGAATTATTACTCAAAGACACAATTCTTGTAGTGGAGAATGTGGCTGTATTACCACTTGATCAACAGACTGTACCTTAGCATAGGAAAAACATGTCAGCTTTTCCATATGTGATTCAGTTATCGTTTTTTTTTAATGATTATTATGCACATGAATAGTTTTGGATTGAAAGGAAGAATGAGAGAATATCAATAGGGAAGTAGTTCTTTAGATCATAATATCTGAATCTACAGTTTGTTTATGTAGCCTCAAAACACTGGAGAGCCAATAATACACTCTGAATAAGGTCTACATTCTTTCACATAATTTATATAAGTTACATATTGCAATGTTGTAAATTATACAATTTATTTTATTCATAAAATTATGTCCAACATATTGCAAAAATTCATATACCAATTCTAAAAGAAATGATATTGTTTCTTCTAGATTTGGTACTTTAAGATGCCATTAATTTAACATAAATATGTTTCATTATGGAAGAGGAAGAACATAAAAGAAAAAATAATTTTGTCATTTATATGCATTTTATTTTAATATCAAAAGTCATATTTTACTATCTATAATTTTACCATTGAAATAAGATTCATTTTGGTTTTATTTAATTAAATGATTTGTAAATTGGAAATGTGAGGATCACATGCACTATATCTAATATTATATACTTAAACTTTTTTATTATTTTGGAACAATTTTAGATTTAAAGAATATCTGTAAAGATAGTACAGAGTTCCTGTTAACCTTTCACCCAGATTCCCCTTGAATAACTATGGTATACTTATCAAAACTAAGAAATTAGCACTGCAAACTTAACTACAAACTCTATTCAAATTAAACCAGTTTTTCTAATAATGTTCTTTCTGTGTTCCAGAATCCAATCCATGATATCACATTGCATTTAGTTGTCTGTCATATTTCCTTTGTCTTTTCTAATCTGTGACAATTTCTCATGAACTTGATACTTTTGAAGAGCACTGGTCAGGTATATTCTAAAATGTCCCTCAGTTTGTGTTTGTCTGATGTTTGTCTCATGATTAGACTGGGGTTATGAGTTTTGGGGAAGTGTAACAGAGAGGGAAATGCTTTTCTTGCCACACTATATCGGAGAAAGACAATGTCCATATGACATAACTGGTGATGTTACTTTCGCATGCTTGGTTAAGGTAATTTCTGCCAGGTATCTACCCTGCAAAGTTGCCATTTTTCCCTTTCTTTTCTCAATTATTTGAAAGCAAGTTTCTAAATGTGATATATAGACAGATGATAGATAGATAGGTAGATAGATAATTAGCAGTTTCACTGGGATATAATTCACATACTATAAAATTTACCCATTTAGTGTACACCATTCAGTGGCTATTAGTATATTCACGGAGTTGTGCAACCATTACCACAATCTAATTTTAGGACATTTTTGTCACCCCCAAAATAAGCTACATATCCACTAGAGAAACTAGTTACCACCAGTTTCTCCACTTCCCCCACCTACTGCTGCAGTCAACTATTAATCTACCTTCTGTGACTTTTGATTTCTTACTCTGGACATGTAATATAAATGGAATCATTTATTTGGAACGTGTGTGACTGTCCTCTTTCAATTAACATAATGCTTTCAAGGTTCCTCCCTGTTGTAGCATTTATTGGTATTTAGATTCCTTAGTTTTTTCTTTTTAATTGTGGTAAAAAAAATATAAGGTAAAATAAACCACCTTAGTCATTTTTACGTATACAATTCAGTGGTATTTTTTGTTGATGAATAGTATATACCACATATTGTTTAGCCAGTGGTCAATTGATAGATATGAGTTTTTTACCACTTTTTGGCTAGTATGAATAGCACTGCTATTAGCAATTGTACATGTTTTTGTGTGGACATATATTGTCAACCATTTTTGATACATATCTAAGAGTGGAATTATTGTATTATATGGTAACTCTATGCTTAAATTTTTGGGGAATGCCAAACTGTTTTTGAAAGCAGCTGAATTATTTTACATTCCCACCAGCACTGCATGAGGGTTCCAGTTGCTCAACATCCTAACCGACACTTATTTTTGTCTTCTTTAACATAACCTTCATAGTGGGTGTGAAGTGGGATCTCATTGCAATTTTAATTTCAATTTTCCTAATGACTCATGATGTTGAGCATCTTTTTATGTATGGCTGGCCATTTGCATATTTTCTTGGATAAATATCTACTTAAATCCTTTGTTCATGGTTAATTGGATTGTCTTTTTATTTTTGAGTTATAAGATTTCTCTCTATATTCTAGATACATTCCCTTATCAGGTATATGATTGCAAATATTTTCTCCAAGTCTGTAGCTTATCTTTTTTATTCTCTTAGTAGGTGTTTTCTCAGATAAAAGTATTTAAATTTGATGAAGTCCAATTCTTTCTTTTTTCTTTTGTGCTTTTGGCATTTTATATATACAAAACCATTGCCTAACATGACAATTTTCTCCTATGTTTTCTTCTAAGGGATTTATTGTTTTAGATTTTAAATTTAGGTCTGTGATGTACTTTGAGTTCATTTTGTATATGGTGTAAGGTAGGGGCCCATTTTCATTGTTTTCCATGTATATATCTAGTTGTCCCAGCAGAATTTGTTGAAGACTATTATTCATTAGCCCATTGAATTGTATTGGCATAACATTATGCTTTAAAATATACTTATAGATTAATTTTCTACAAAATCTTCTGCATTCTATTTCAAGTTTTATTGATATTATTGGTCACTTGTAGAAATTTGAGACTGATAATACTGGACTTGAATGGTAATTGAGTTGGAAAGGGACATGAAAATATGCACATAAGAGTGGATTCTTGGTTTAAAAACAATCAGGACTGAACAATTATCCTACCTGTTACTCTGGGGCATTATGTAGGGAAGGACTCAGTGAATTTCAGTGAGATTTTCATCTGTTATCTTACAGTGACATTAAGAGCAAATGATTGTACCCTATAACCTAACCAACCCTAAAATCAGGAATTGTATTCATTTCCTTTTGCTCTATTCTTTACTTCCAGATCAGAACTCTTAACATAGTCCAACTTTGTATACAATACCATAGTATCTAGCATTTTTTAACTCTTTTTATCTTCCAGGTACTTTGTTATATGGTTTGCATAATTTCTTATTATGAATACATGAATATAATATTTTTCTAAGTGTGAGGTAGAATTAGACATTTAGCAGAGAATGACATATTATCTATTAATTTTCACTGTATCAACCATATATTAATAGTAAAAATACAATTCTGTGACTTGTAGAGGTTCTTAGCAATGATAATTAATAGATAATGCTACTTACAGTTTTTTCTGGGGTTGAGTCACTTAATCTTCTGTGCCTCCAGTCTTTAAGTAGCAGTCTCCTAGTTCAAACCCAGTCTTTTTTATTACAACTCCCTTTCCCATTCTATTATACTCTGCCCAAAAGATACAAAGATAACACCAAAAGACAGATGGAATGTAAATAATGTAATAATTTACAATGCCATTTTCTAAAAAATATAAACACATGATTTTAAAATTATTTCACATAATTTTAATCAGTTTGAAACTGAGAAATTATGGATTTTGTTATATCACATAAAAATTTCTTTGAATAAATACAGTTATCACATGCAATGTTACAAATACATTTGATATTTGCATTTTATCATTGCCTGTAGCTTGAGATAAAACAGACTGAGTTATTTTTACTGTTTCTAGTTTATGATTTCCTCTAAACTCACATGCCAAGTGGAAATTCTGAGTAAGAGTTAGAAGAGTGGGTTAGATGACTGTACTACTGTGAAGCCATATTATAAGTGGGTGACAACTGAATATATTCTGAGTTTAAAATAACACCACAGTACTTTGGATAAATAATGAGAATATCTGAAACAAGTCTATTCCAGGAACTGCAATAGAAATCTAGGACTAGTTAGAGAGAAGAGGAGGCATGAAACCTAATATACAGTTAGAAGTAGTTCTTTGTTGTAATCACAGGTTATCATTAACATTAAAATTTGCGTTTAATGGTTTTAAAAATGAATATGTCAGTGATTGTATGAAAGCTTCACCTATAGATGATTTAGACTAAGAATCTATATTTTTTATGAGTTCAATGCTACTCATATTTTAAAACAACATATTTCAAACAAGAATTTGTCATAAAATATTTAGATATTCCACTTCCACTTTATCACAATATAATTCAGTACATATTTATACACATATTTTTATTCATTTTATTTTCAGTTGGTAACATGAACTTTAAAGAATATCTCTGAAAAACTTATGTTCTTTTGAAATTTTGACATAGATGGAGAACACAGCTTTTAACTTAAGAGATTTTCTTTCCATGTAATGCTAATTTTATTTTTTATTTAGAGGAAGGTAGAGTTTTCTCCATCCCTTGAGAGGTATTTATTTAGTATTTTCAGAATATTAGGAGTATCAGAATTTAACTGAGAGTGCCTGAATGAGCCTAGCACGCGATAGCTTCTTTTTGTTTATTGGGAAAATAATGTCTCTTGTTAAAAGTTTACTGGTTATGCAGATAATTTCTTAGTAACCTCTCTTTTCAGTTATAGCATTATATATCATGACTTGTGTAAAAAGTTGTTGTATTTGTAAATGAGATCTGTCAGAGAAACTGACATTTAAATATTTTTTGTGAAATTGATCTGCATTGTTTGCCTAGCTCTAAATGTTCTTGTTAAAAGCAAGTAGGTAGGCATAGTAAAATCTTGGAAATGTGGAATTAGTTGGAAGTTCAAACTCCTTGTTGCATTATCCTTAGTCCTGTGTGCAAATAAGCATCAGTTAAGTTTAAATCCCTGTGAGCAGAAAGAGCAAGCTTATATTTTTATTTATTTCAGAATATTATAAGGGTACAAATGATTTGATTGCATGTTTTGCTTTTGTGAAGTTTGAGTCAAAGTTCTTAGTACTTCTTGCAGGGCAGGTCTGGTCTTAACAAATTCCCTCAGTGTTTGCTTGTCTGAGAAGGTCTTTATTTCTTCCTCATAAAAAAAAAACTTCGTTTTTCAGGATTCAAAATTCTAGGCTGGTTATTATTCTGTTTGACCAGACTGAGAATGGGGCCTCAGTCCATTCTGGCTTGTGCAGTCTCAGTTGAGAAGTCTGTAGTTAGTTTTATGGATTTTCCTTTGTAAGTTCTGTGATTTTTTCACCTCACTGCTTGTAGGAGTGCCTCCTTTGTATTTAATTTGGCCAATCTGATGACTATGTGTTGTGGTGATTGCCACTTTGTGATGAATCTCCCTGGAGTCCTTTGGGCTTCTTTTATCTGGTTATCTAGATTTCTAGCAATGCCGGGGAAAATTTCCTCAATTATGCCTACAAATAGATTTTCCATTTTTTTGGAAAAATTTCCAAATTTTTGTATATTTTCTTCTTTGCCCTCAGGGATTCCTATGTTTATTCTATTTGGCCTCTTTACATAATCCAACGTTTCTTGTAGACTTTGTTCCTCTTGTTTCTCTCTTCTTTCTCTTTGACTGAGTTGTTTAGCTGACTTTTTATCTTCAAGCTCTGAGATTCTTTCTTCTGCCTGATACAGCCTATTCTTCAGGCTTTCCACTATGTTTTTTAATTCCTTGAATGAATTTTTCATTTCCAGAAGTTCTGTTTGGTTTTTCTTTAATAATTCTATTCTAATTCTATTTCTTTATATAATTTTTCATTCATTTCCTACATTGTGTTTGTGACTTCTTTGCGTTGGGTTTCCATTTTCTCTTATATTTTATTAAGCTTCCTTATAATCCATGTTCAAAATTCTTCATCTGTTACTTTAATCTTTTTGTTTATGTTGGTGACCTTTCACAAGGAGCTATTGTTTCTTTTAGGGGTGTCTTTAACTTTTATATTTCATATTTCTGGAGTTCTTTTGCTGGTTCCTTCTCATCTGGTCTCTCAGTCAAGAGCTCAGGGTGCTCAGCCTGGCTTATGGACCTGTCTCTGAGTCCTCAAAGATGAGTCCCCGATCATGCCAGGGAGAGGAATGCTGGTCTTGAATTGCCTTTGTGGTGTTCTAGCAGGTTTTATGAACCTCTTGGGTTACCCATTGTGAAAGCTCTGCTCTCGGTGGTGTGTTCTGCTGTGAATGTGCCCCCTCTGCAATGAAATAGGCCTCTCTCAGCACCAAGCCTTCTTGTGGTCACTATAGGTGGGGGAGGGGCATGGCTACAAGTCAGCTTGAGCAAAAATTACTTTCTGTGGTGCAAGGAATGGAGGAGGTGCAGGGGTGGAAGTGTCTATGTTTAAGAATGTCAGCTTTCTGGTCTCTCATTTCATTCTCTTGGGAGTGAGGGTTTTGCGTTCTGCTGCTGGCCAGAGTAACCCAAGTTGGGGAGGGGAGCCCTTTTATCCTTTCACTAGCCTCTGGGCCTCTCTGGATTCAGTCTGCACCACTGTCCTGTCTCTCCTTCTTCTTTCTCAGCTTTGAAACCCTTTTTAATGGGGTTCTCGGATGCCTCTGCTATCTCTCCTTGTGATACACATCTGAGCCACAATTGTTCTTTGCTCTCCTCAGCCCAACCTTATACCCTTTAGACAGGACAATATGACAAGCCATGTCTCTAGTCTGCCATCTTAGCTCAGCCCCTCCAAGCTTATCTGTTGTTTTAGTTTTTCATAATATTCTCCATAAGAGAAACTACATCTTTATAGATAATAAGTTTAAGCATTTAAGCAACATTTTGCATTTGACACATTGTCTATTTCAGTATGAGATTGTTTATGATTTTATATTATTTCTGTTAGAGAATGTGAACTGCTAAGGAAGCAGTGCAAACATTGTTGCTAAGGAAGGAGCATGGTTAAATGGAAAGAATACTACACTTGACTTCAGAGATTGTGTCTATGTGCAAAATTAAGAAATTTGGATTATCTGAGTATGTATTTGTGCCACAAAGCACCATTTAAATGTAAGGAATTAAAGATTACTGATTTAAAAGTATTAATCTTTTGTTAGACAAGTTTGTACCATGTCCAAGTAAGGTAGAAAGGTATTTTGATATTAGAATAATCCCTCTGTTTTTTTGTTTTGTTTTGTTTTTAATTTTTTCCCATATATATTGCATGGTGATAACCAGTATTGGCAATATTTATCTTGATTCACTTATAAGCTGTGTCTACATGATGCCAAATCTGTATTTCATACTATAAGTAACTGGTGTTAAGGTAATGGGTATTAGTTTTATTTAATAGTTGACTTTTACCTTGGCCATCACAGTCAACTTCATAGATACATTTAGCTATAACACTATAGTACAGTTTTCATACACTTTCTATTTTTATTTACTAATAAAGTTCAATTTTGGATCAAACTTCTAAGATTAGTGAAGTTTAAAAATTTGAAAGTGTTGTTTGTTTTGATACATATATTAATAATATATATGAGAGAAATTTCATAAATTTTCATAAATTAGTACTTTAAAAAGAAGTTGCTTTATGAAATGAAGTAGGAACATCTTATTTAAAAAGCATAATTTTGAGGGGGGCGGAGCAAGATGGCGGACGAGATACACCGCCAGACAGAGTGTCTCTGCAGGAAAGACAGCTTCTAGAAGATATTAGAAGAAAGAAGCAAGCAGACGACCATACATCGGACGAGTGTTGGAAGGAGGGGTACCAGAGACTATGGGAGACTCCACAGGAGGAAGTTGCAGAGGAGAACTGGGAAAAAAGATCTCCCAAGCAAGCAGTTTGGAGACCAGAGGCAAGGGTAGGTGGAGCGGTTAACTTTTCCCTCCCTTGCATCTCGGTCATCTGGTAGGTTCCCCAGCGGTTGGAGAGACCTGCGGACACCAGTCCAGAGACAGCCACCGCCAGTGAGCGATAAGCCTGTAGCGGATGCGGCACCGGGCTCCCAACTCCCTCCGGGCACCTCCATGTGCACAGACCTGACCATCCGCAGGCGCCATATTGCTGCACTCTCCCCTCCCCTGTCCCTATCGTGGCTTCCGAGAGAGACAATATAGTCACCAGCCAGAGGCATCACCAGGGAATGGGACCTTTCCTTCTGGGGCCCTACAGCTGACTGAGGGGTACTCAGATGGGGAGCTCCATACCAGCCAGCCCTCCCAGGTGGTGCTGGCCTGGTGATTCTGGCAAAACGGGCCAGACCCTGAGGCTGAGAGACATTGATCCAGCTTGGGCTCCCCGTGGGGGAACTAGGACTGGCACTCCTCTCCCTGGTGGGGTCAGGGATTGAACTCTAGGGCCCAGAGGTCAGACCTGCAGACCAGATCCCACCCAGGTCTCGCATTGCCCGGGGCACAGAAGGGATATTCGGAATGAGCCTACTAAGGTGTGTGTGCCTTCAGGTGCAGATCACCATGTTTGAGAGCAACTCTGAACCCAAACGGGGGCCAGGTGCCCAGCCCAGGCAGTGACCAAGTGCAGGGAACCCCATGGCCTGCATCACAGCTAGGGATACCCAGTGGCGTGACGTCTGGCCTGTTGGCAGAGACCCAGGAGAAGCCGTGGAGTTGGGGAGGGTGAAAAGGAGCGAGGCCTGCTCCAGACTGCAGGTCTCAGACAGCCCCACCCCCACACGCAGACATTCTGACTGAGTGGGACCATCCCAGCCCCTTCCTGCCAGCTTTTCCCGGAAGCAGAGGAAAGGACTTTCACCCCTGCTAACAGCATTTGTGGTGCTTGAGGGCAGGCTTACCCAACCCAGCTCCGCCCAGACTCACTCCCAGACCAGCCCTCACTGAAGTGGAGAATAAGGACACACCTGGAAATCCCAGGGCCCCACCGACCACCTGATGCACTAGAGTGCCTCTCCAGAGGAACAAGAGCTGCTTACAGGACCCAAAAACAGCAACGTAGCCTGCTCCTCTGAGCAAGCACCACCTACTGACAGGGAGGACATCCTGCACACACTTTTACAGCATCTACTGACTCACCGTACAGGATGTGGTCGAATCTCACCCACAAAGACCACCTACTGGCTCAGAGACTAAACAGAGTGTGTCATTATCTGAACAAAAACCTAAAAGTAAGAAGCAACAACTGATCTAGATGGGAAGATATCAACGAAGGAACTCTGGAAATATGAAGAACCAAACGGAAAGCACACCACCAAAGAGGAACCCTAGCCCCTTAGAAATGGACAGCAACCAAAATCAGACCACTAAAATGACAGAAGAAGAATTTCGAGCATGGATCTTAGGAAAATTCAATGACTTGCAAGAACAACTGGATAACCAACACAAAGAAAATACAAAAAGATTCCAGGACATGGAACAAAACTTCACTAAAGAAATTGAAACAATGAAGAAAACTCTAACCGAGCTCCTAGAAATGAAGAATCAATTCAGGGAACTACAAAACACAGTGGAAAGCCTCAAGAACAGGGTTGATCAAACAGAAGAAAGAATCTCAGAGATTGAAGATAACACCTTCCAATTAAATAAATCAGTCACAGAGATAGAGCAGAGA
>CAUYPO010002634.1:0-19435 GCA_963574435.1 Cheirogaleus major | reverse complement strand
GTAATATTCCATTGTGAGCATATACCACATTTTAGTTATCCACTCATGAATTGATGGGCACTTGGGTTGTTTCCATGACCGTGCAATAGTGAATTGTGCTGCCATAAACATACGGGTGCAGATGTCTTTATAATAGAATGTCTTAATGCTCTTTTGGGTAGATGCCTAACAATGCTATTGCTGGGTCGAATGGTATTTCTATTATTAGCTGCTTGAGGTATCTCCAAATTCTTTTCCACAAAGGCTGCACTAATTTGCATTCCCACCAGCAGTGTAAGAGTGTTCCTGTCTCTCCACATCCTCACCAGCATTTGTTGTTTTGGGATTTCTTGATATAGGCCATTCTCACTGGGGTTAGGTGGTATCTCATTGTGGTTTTAATTTGCATTTCTCTGATGATTAGAGATGTTGAACATTTTTTCATATGTTTTTTAGCCATTATTCTATCTTCTTTTGAAAAGTTTCTGTTCATGTCCTTTGCCCACTTTTTGATAGGGTTGTTTGATTTTTTCTTGCTGATTTTCCTGAGTTCTAAGTAGATTCTAGTTATCAGCCTCTTATCAGATGTGTAGGATGCAAAAATTTTCTCCCATTCTGTTGGTTGTCTGTTTGCTTTCATGACTGTTTCATTGGCTGTGCAGAAGCTTTTTAGTTTGATCAGGTCTTATTTATTTATTTATTTTTTGCTGCTGTGATTGCCTTTGGGGTTTTCTCCATAAATTCTTTGCCTAGTTTTAGTCATCCTTCTATACACATTCTTCTTCCTGCCCATAGGGACTTTCACAATCTCTTACCTGAGAACTTTGCCCACCCTATCTCTTAACCTTTTCTGTTTAACACTGGTCTACATGTGTGAGCCTTATAGCTCTTTATAAAATATGACAAACCTGTACTTTCCTTCTTCTTCCAGGTAAGCTCTTCCTGAAGTATTTTCATATCTTGTTCATTCACTTGTCATCTCTTCAGAGAAGCTCTCTGACCACCTAGTTTAAAAGAGCATCTCGTCAAGCTCTATTCTTTCACCATGCTTTATTTTTTATCAGAGAACTGATCAGTATGTATGCAGCATTAAAATATGAAGTCTTTACTGCTACGATACACGTTTCTGTAATAAAATTAGTTTCTGGCTGGTCACGGCGGCTCATGCCTACAATTCCAGAACTTTCTGAGACTGAGTCAGGAGGATCACTTGAGACCAGGAGTTCAAGAGTAGCCTGGGCAGTATAGCAAGACCCCATCTCCACAAAAAATTTAAAAATTTAGCTAAACATGGTGATGCGTGCCTGTAGTCCCAGCTACTTGAGAGACTGAGGCAGGAAGATTGTTTTAGTTCAGGAGTTCAAGGTTGCAGTGAGCTATGATCACATCATGCCACTGCACTCTAGCCTCGAGACAGAGCAAGACATCATCTCAAAAAGAAAAAAATTAAAAATATAAAAGTAAAATTAGTTTTTAAATAATGGTAGCAAAGGGAATGTATGATTCACAGAAGTAGCCCCACAAAATGTCCAGCATTTCAGGCTGGGCATGTTAGCCCTGAGGAAATAGAAGACTTGAATCCTCAGGTTGCATTGATAATTAAGCAACTGATCCTGAACCCAATATTTACAAGCAGCATTTAGAAAATGACCTTTTGGGTGAAATCTCTTTGATTTGTCTCACATCTGACTTAATACATGTTACTGGAGTCTTATATCTGATTTTGCATCTAATATTTTGTAATATCTCATTTGGTTTATAGAATATAAAGACAATCCAGACTCATACAGATATGTAGCTGGAAAAGGTAGGAGGATTTTAATAACCTTGTCAGATAATGATGGATAGTCTATTTTAATACTATACTAACATGTGACAAGCATTAGTTTATTAAAGATTAGGTTGCATTGTGGAATCTGAAAACATATCAGCAAACTTTTCAGACTATAATTTTGAAAACATTATTATTTTTTACATTTTAAATGGTTCTTTCAACCATACATGATTATGTATCATCAGGTTCATTTGGAAAGTATTTGTTCACTGACCTATATTAATCTTCCAAATGTTGATGTATCACATTAAATAACATTTTTGAAAAATTAAAATTCTTATTCTCTCAGCAAATTCTTCAAGTTATGAAAACTGACAAGCACATAGTAGCAAGTACATATTTTGCAAAGTTCTAATTTTTTACTGAAAAGTTCAAATTGTATCATTGACAAAGAGTAATATCTGTTGTTTTACTCAGGGGACATGCTCACTTGGTTTATTTTCCAGAAACTATAACCAAATACAGAAATCTAAATAAGCATAGCTTGTCTGTCAGTCATTCTTTGAAATAAAAATAATGTTCCATGAAAAAAAGTGGCTATTTCAGTTTGTAGTCTAAACAATCACAGAAAATATTTTTTTCTTGAGAGACAGTTGTACTTTGTTATGCAGCAGAGAAGTGCTTTATGAATGCACTTCATTTTATCACTCAATATATTAAAAATATGTCTACCCAAGAGTTGAAGTTTATTTTGTTTTCCACCTACATAAAATAAATCCCTAACTGAAACTGTTGGCTTCTTGTTCTACTTTCTCCTTTTCTTTTTTCTGAAAAGACGTTGTGAAGAATGCAATGATTATTAGTTCAGTGTCAGTGTTGTAAGTCATGCTAAGGCACTAGTAGTTTTACCTATACTTGCTTTTGTACCATCAGTTCAACTATCAATACAGTTAAAAAGACCAAAAATGTCTTAGTGTTATTTTGAAAATAATTTTGAACACACAGATTACCTGGATGAGTCATAGAGATTCACAAGCATGTATGGACAACCTTTGAGAAACGCTTCTCCATAGATTTGTCAAATGAGAAACAACACCTTACATAATGTCTATGACTACCCTCGAAGTACTCCACTACGGTTCTCCCAGAAATTACCTATACCATTTTAGGAGCTTTTAATGACAATACTTAAATAAGTATGTAGAATGTGAGTAGTTAAATAACACAATTTTTCAAAATCTTGAAAGAACACCAAAAATGAACAATGATCTAGAACCTACTCAACATAATATCTGAAGCAATGGTTAAATACCAACATAGCAAATACAGGGTATACCCAATATCTATCAAGTACACTGAAGAATACACCATTAACACTCTTTTTGAGGGAGCATCACAGGATGATGACTATGTGGATAATTTCACTTGAAATCAAAAATAATTTTCTTTAGGGAGGTTTTTCTAAAATAGAAAATAGAAAAATAAACTGAAATAATTAAGTGGCATCTCCCTCCCCAAACAGAAAACAAGATATTGGTCCAAGATAATCAAGACCAAATACTCCTAGTACAAAACATCTTTCATTAAGTATCATTATTCTCTGCTAGCTTCCTCTTAAATTCAACTAATTGTTTTTCTTTCGGTTGCACATTTAAGTTGTACATTAATTAGTTTCCTATTAAATCAAGAGAACACATTACAAATATAGAGACTATTTGACACCAGAGAGCTCAGTTTTAAATCAGATGTGTTTAAATAACTAAAGTGTATATGTGTTGATTTGCATTTAAAATAACATCACCTTTCACCCACATTCAATAAAATAAGGTCTCCAAATAATTACATTTCCCTCCTCATTAAAATTAGTTTTTAGTTGTGCAGGCAATAAATGTATTATTTTCTTTAATAAGGATTTTATTCAAGATATGACTATGACCTTTCAATCTAATTAGAGGAAACAATTATTTTAAAGTGTCTCCTTCAGACAATTTCTATGCTTTTGCAAACACAAGTTTATCCATAAAAACATAGAGCATTGCTTAGATTTAATTTCATTTTATGAAAATTTTCATACTATACATTTTATTTTTAGAACTTTATCAACAGTGGACTTGCTTTGTAAATATATTGACACTGATATACATACATATATATACAATTCATAATTTTAGTCTATTTTTAACAATCGCATTGTATCCATAATATAACAGATGATTTAGTCAATGCCTTAATTACAGTTTGCTTCAAATCTAGCATTTTTATTATTATTATTACTATCATCATATGCTTTATTTTTTATTGTTTCTCTTGGACAGATTCCATGAAGCAAAGTTGTTGGATCATGACTATGTAAGGAATATACCCTTCAGGTTTTCATGCATGATGTTTATTGTGCCACATAGATGTAATTTTCCTATGCTTTCATAACATATGATATATAGTATTAAGACCATTTTAATATTTCAGTCTATGTAACTTTCTCAATGTCAAACGATTAAAAAGTACAAGCCATAACAGATACCATGTTACTGACATAATATCTTACTATAAATGTTTTTAAATTAAAATATTTATGTGGGCTTCATTTCTCTTCACAATATTATACATTAAAGGATAATTATGGATACGTCCACTATGAACAAACTTGGTACCACAGCATATTCCCTTTTCTCTTGAAAAATGTTGAAAGTTCACATGACTATGGGGAAACAGCTAGAAACTCTACTATGGAAAATTTAGGAAAAAATACTATAAAATATTTGTTTAGGGTGTTAAAGAGAAGGAGAGTGGCCTTGGAGAAATTTCAGTGTTGAGACCCCGATATCTGAAAGTACGAATAAGAGTAACCTTTCTGATCCTACCTCCTTGATTAAATTGACAAATAAATAAAAGACAATCCCATGTTGAGATTCCCAAATAAAAGTCACATGGAAATAATCTTGTCACCAGGGCAGCTGAGAAGAAAATATTTATGTTGTATAACCTAGACAGACAGAATTAAAAAACCCTCTGGAATCTTGCCCTCTATAGGAATTCCTTGCAAATAATTGATTTGGGAAACCCCAAATTATTCTGTAATAACAAACAATACTAGGAAATATCTTTTGCCAAGGGGCAGATTAAAGTTTTGAACAGGTACTTCATGTGGGAGTGTTAAAACTGAATCTTTTGGTGGAGACCAAGCAAAATGCAAGAATATATTCCACTAGATGTTTAATAGATATCTCACAAGTAATGTCGCCGAAACAAAATACCTGATTCTATTTGTTGTTAAATGTGCTTTCTCCCATCTATTCTTCTCACCTCCAAATGCCATCGGTATGATATATTTGATTAAATAATAATTCTTCATGTCACTCTTTTGGCCTTGCTTATTTTTTAGCAAGTCCTGGAGACTCTAAATCCACAAATTATTTTAAATTCTGCAAAAATGTAGAGACTCATAGTTCTCAGCAAACTATTATGGACATAGACCACTAAGTCTAAAAGAAGATGTCCTGAAATAGGATATTCACTACAGAGTCATTTTTAACAACAACAACAAAAAAAAATCAACAGTGCTATCCTTGGCATCAAAAAGACATTTTTTGGAAGCAGGATTTCTTGGTACACCCAAGGAAGTGATATATAAATAAATATAGTATATACAATTAGACATTAATCCCAGAGGAATTATCCAGTGCTTTGTGCATTATTAGAAACTGGCACTCATTGAAAATGTTTCCCTTCATTGTGAAAACCTAAACTTTCATCATCCAACACTTACTACCAGAGTCAATAAGGTAAAGAAAGTGCTGCGTTCTGACCCTAGACGGCATCATGTCTTATGCTTTCCTAAGTCTGAAAACTCTCTAAAGGTTATTTGTTCTCAAGAGCATAAGGAAATAAAATTAGCTACATTCATTTTAATTTTTAATTTTTTTATTTCAGCATATTACAGAAGTACAAATGTTTAAGTTACGTATTTTGCCTTTGCCCCACCTTAGTCAGAACTTCAAGCGCGTCCATCCCCCAGACGGTGCATACCACACCCATTAGGTGTGAATATACCCATCCCCTCCTCTCCCCTCCCACCTGCCCGACACCCCATGAATGTTATTACTATATGTGCACTTAAGTGTTGATCATTTGATACCAATTTGATGGTTAGTACATGTGTTGCTTGTTTTTCCATTCTTGGGATACTTCACTTGGTAGAATGGGTTCCAGCTCTAACCGGGATAATACAAGAGGTGCTAGATCACCATTGTTATTTGTGGCTGAGTAGAACTTTGTGGTATACATATATCACATTTTATTAATCCACTCATGTATTGATGTATTCATTTTAAAGCATTGGTTAATTTACTGTGTTTCATACATCATATTAAGCGTAATATGTCCAAATTGCAGCATCCAAGAGGAATTCAAAACATATAATACAACAAAAAAGAAAAGAAAATTTGATCAAGATATTCAGCACCCAAAACTGTATTACTTTTTTGAGTATAAGTCTTACTTGAGTACAAGTATATAGAAGCTTATTTTCTATATAAGTGGATCACATTAAACCATTTTTCCACTGAAATTGCTGTTTTAGGTTCATAGGAGACACATATACATGCATACACATTTCAACACTTGAATAAATATAATCATGTCTTTCACATTAAAAGGAATTATATCCCTAACATACTTTATTATCAACTTTAAACAATTCAATTAGTTTTTTTAAAAAGATAAAACCTGTACAAAATTATCA
Source organism: Cheirogaleus major (assembly GCA_963574435.1). Classification (NCBI taxonomy): domain Eukaryota; kingdom Metazoa; phylum Chordata; class Mammalia; order Primates; family Cheirogaleidae; genus Cheirogaleus; species Cheirogaleus major. Next base: position 12,941 of record CAUYPO010002634.1, on the reverse strand, counting down.
AAAGTTTATTTATTTTTAATAGTTGTCATGTATTTTGTATTTCTACAGCTAATGAAAAATGCATATTTCTGTGATGTAAATAATTCCTTTGCCACAAAATATTGTATTTCTCAGGAATATATTGAGCACACTGAAAAGAGAATAAAAAAGGAAGCTGGGAAATTCATTTCTTGTAAAGGAGTGATCAATTGCATATTACATGAGTCAGAATAAAACAGCAGCAATTTCCAGACTATGCTGAGTAATCCAACAGCATCCAAAAACTTCTTAAATTGAATTCAGTACAAACTGAAGAATTATAGATAACCAGAACTCCTATAAACAGTTACTATCAGAAAAATAGTTAATAGTGTGCGAATAAAAAGATATTTAAAGAAATACATACTTATCTTCCTTCCTTATATATGCAAAATGTTTTTCTTCTGTATTATTGGATCAAAGTGTCCTGTGTGAATCGGACTCTCAAAATTTTATTCCCATCCTGAATCATTTCACAAAAAACTGGTTATCTGAATGACACTCTAAGTAGTACTGACAGATAAAAAACAACACACCCAGTTAAATTTGAATTTCTGATAAAAGCAAAAGAATATTTTAAAGTATGACAATCATTAATGCTGCATGGAACATAATGTTCACTGACATATTATTTGTTGTTCATCTGAAAAGTAAATTTAAGTAGGCATTCTGTATTTTTATTTGCTAAATTAGGCAATCTTAATCCTAAGAGAATGTTTAGAATTGATCAGTACTTATGTAGAAGAGTCCATGTGGATACAATACAATCTCTACCATATGCCTAATTAAAATATTCTTGTTCTCCAGAATGTAGCCATTTTTTCAAGCTTCTGTCTCAGACTCAGTGCTTCTCACATGAAAACATTACATTTTCTTCCTGTTGTAATCCTACAAAAGTGCTATGAAATGCTTAAAATTCAGAAATAAGACAGACTATCCTCACAAAGTATAGGTGTTTGATGCTGTGAGATCATTAGGTTCCTCTGCATTGTCAGAGATACTGTCAAACAATCTGTCATGAAATGGGGACTAAGAACAAATTACAATTTAAAAAATAAGTGGATAAAGCTAACCGAGGTAAAGTGTCTCAGAGAAAAAAATTAATTATTATAAGCTTAGTATTCAAATGGTATTCAAAAAACTAGTCAGAGAGGAATTAAAACTTTTGAGTCTTCTTTTATGTCTAAAACAGGCATCTAACATACTTTCCCTCAGGAGTTTTTTTACTAGTTCAATTATTCACTCATTTATTAACATTTATGAAGCAGCTGCTTTATTTCAGACCCTGGGTTAGTTGCAAAATGATGGACAAGACAGGCCTGGACTTCATAGATTTTAACATCAAAATTAGAAGAGAATTTATTGAATAAGCAATTGCAGTGTGAATAAGTGCGGTGGAAAGCACTTATGACTTCTATAAGTAGATAATTCTTTTAAACCATAAAATTTTGCAATCTTTCATTTTTTTTTTTTGGCATTACTTTTTGTATGACTTCTTTCCCTACATCTGCCCATGGACTTTGAAATTGCATTATTAAATGTAAAACAACAGAAAGAAAAAAAAAAGACAATGTTTTTGTTGTTCGCTATAAGACATGAAAGAAAAAGTTTGCTCAGAGAGAGATAGGCTTCCTCAATGTCCCTCTTATACATCAAAAGCTATGACTGATGGTAACCAAAGCAGTATGGAGCTCAGAAACTGATACCCCAAAATATGGCAGTTTGATATGCTGACCCAAAGATGTAACCTTAAAGGCTCTCTGCCCCACCTTCTCTGTCTCTCAGTGCTTTGTCTCTGCCAAAGAACAAGAAAAGGCTGTTCACTACCTAGAAATCAGACCTCCAAAGTGCAACACAATTCCCTCCATCCTCTCTCTGAAATCTTATTATCTATCCAACAAAAGAAGACTGAGAATTGCGCTCACACCTGGACAAAAATTTTCAGGAGATAATGTATCTCTGGAGTGCATTCACATTCTAAACAGAATCATTTACAATTTAATTTTTATCTTTTGGTCCCTTTATGTCCCCCAAAAAATCATTCACTCTACACTTCTCTCTCCCCAATAAACAGAGTATGCAAGTGTTAAGATCTGGCCATTTTTATTGAGTTTTTATATATTGTATGACTTCCATGCACACACGTGCATGTAATAAATTTGTTATACTTTTCTATTGTTAACCTGTCTTTTGTTATAGGGGTGTTGTCTGTGACCCTTTATGATAAAGAGGAAAGGGATCATCCCTTTTCTGCCTCTACAACAGCTTTAACTTTTTGCTTAGCTTGACTGAAATTTAGACAGGCTTCTTCCTCCCTCTATGTACCTGACCTCTCTTTTCTTAGAATATTTACTTTTGAAAATTCATCATTGTAAATTCTCTGTGTTTCTATTTGAGATCTAAATCTTGGTAAAAAGTTTCTTACCAGTTTATAAACCCAGGGGTGTCTTTTTCAAAGACCTGGGAGCTATTACTTTGAAATGTCATCATCAAAAATTGTGCACATCTCCTAGTTTCTACGTGAGATTAGTAGTTTATATTCTGTGGGCACTTTGCTCCAAGTTGCAAAATTACCTCCTGCTATGAAGATAAGAAAAATATTACTTGTTTTTTTTTGTGTATGAAGTCAACATACATAACTTATAATTCCCATCAACCTCATCTCTTAAAAATTATGCAGTTTTATTTGTTTGTTTGTTTTGTTTTGTTTTGTTTTTAAATGGAAGTTGAGATCAGACTGAGTTCTGGCCTCTCCTCCTTACATTCTTATTGCAGTAGTCTTAAATAAAGCGTTCTTTGACTGTTTCACTTAGTCCTGTTTAACTTTCACTTTCACAGTGGATTCACGAGAGTCACAGAACATAATATAAATAATTACTCCACAAGAAAGAAAGAAAAAAAGAAAGAAAGAAGGCACGATATAAGTGAAGTTCTCACAAGTCAGAATGTGAAAATAAGAAAGAAAGATATTCAAAGTGGTTGAAAATAATTTGAGAAAGAAATGTATTCACTTAGATTTTGGTCAGGAAAAAAAAAGTTATTGATGCTTCACTTTCCATTTGGAACTCGGGTAAATAGAAAGATGTTTTGAATGTGTGTGTTTCATCATGGCATGAAATGAAAGTGTATTTTGTTTATAGAAAGAAGGGGCATAAGATACTTACCCTCCCCACACACACACATACTATTGACCCCACAGTCTACCTTATCTACTCTATCAGAAGAGATGTAACTGTAATAGGTTCATCTTCTTGTCCATGCATCAGGTCAATATGCCAAGACACTGGACTCGAGCAGAGAAAGAGATTTAATCATAGGGTCATCAAATGAGGAAGCAGGAGAAAATCTCAAATCTGCCTCCCTGAGGAGTATGGGTATTTTACGGCTTTTGGAGTGGTCCAAAGTATAGAGATTGTTGATTGGTTGAGGAATGCAGGGTAAAGTCTTGGGAGAGAGAAAGGAAAAAAATGCATACTCTTGCTGATTTGGTTCTTCTGTAGGTATCTTCAAACTGGTTGGTGTCATCTGTTCTGTTGCAATTCAGGAACTGAAAAATATCTTAAGCAACTCTTAAACAAAAGCCATTCTAAAGTCAGAGATTCTATCAACCTTAATAACAAGGATGTAAATTTAATCTTAAATGGAAGACATATGATTCTAATGTCAGAAATCCTATCTATAGGAAAAATGGAAACACAAATGGTCAGCATCTAGTGCTCCTTGACTTTAGGTTATAAGGAAATGGGCCAAAGTGCAGCCTGATTAATGTTTAGTTATAACTATATTTCTGTCTAGAATTCTTGTTAACCCTGTGTGGATGGCTTCAAAAATATTCCAAAGTTCCTTTTTCTCCTGAAGCAATCTAAGTTGGTAGTTCAGAGCCAGCATGTCTGCTAGGGATTCATCTGATTAGGTCAACAGAACCATGCACTGAGCTGCAGGTTAGAAAGCCAAAATCCAGGGAAAGATGGGGAGTAATATTGTGGAGTATCAGAAATTAACAATATAATCATTGTGATATTGAGTCTAATCTTCAGGAAGGGCAATAGTGAAATAACATTAATCTATCTCTCTGCTTTTTCTAGACAGAAGATATCAAATAACTTACACTAGTACTAATGCTTTAGCAAAATAACATTGAAGCTCGGACCCTTCAATCATTGGAAGAAGTGGCATTGAAGTTGAGTCCCAAATATTGATGTTATGCAGATGAAAAGAGAGTTATCACCATATTTGCATTTAGTTGTCTAACTATGCCTACATTGTAGAGAATAGATAGGACCTCATCAAAATGAAAGACAGACAGAACACTTAAGAAAGCCCTGGAACAAAACGTCAATTAGTAAGTAAGGCATGTTTGAATACGTATATGCGGAGAAAGGGAGAGAACACTGCTGAGGGAATATAACCAGATGAGTAGAGAAATCTGATGTAAATAACTGATATTTGTGAGTCTTGATGACTGATTTTATTGAGCATGGCATATGAATATACAGAAAGAGTCAAAACTGATTTTCAGATTTCCAGAATAGGCAACTCATAGAAATGGAGAGGTCATGTTACTGACTGAGATAAGGCATACTGGAGGTAGTTTTAATCATGTTCATACTAAAGAACCAGCAAGAATTAAAGTAGAGCTACCCACTGGGCATTAGGATATATGAATACATATTTTAAAAATTTAATTGTAAATATTGATATTGTTGAAGCCTGAAAATAAATGAAATTACCACAAAAGTAAGTTTAAAATGAGAAAAAGAAAGAGGATTAAGCCCATACTAATGTTTAAGGGAAGAAAAGATGAGTATGTATTAAAATAACCAAAGCAATGCCAGAGACCTAATTAGAAAAACAATATAGTATCATGGAAGCCAAGAAGAGTGTTTCATAATGAATAGAGTGGCCAGGTATGTCCATATCTTCAGTAAGTCAAGTAGTATAAAAATGATACAAGAATAAAATACTTAGGAATATATTCAACTAAGGAGATGAGGAACCTATATAGGGAGAACTACAAAACACTGAGGAAAGAAATTGCAGAGGATGTAAGCAGATGGAAAACCATACCATGCTCATGGATCAGCAGAACCAATATTGTTAAAATGTCTATACTACCCAAAGTGATCTACAGATTCAATGCAATCCCTATTAAAATACCAGCATCATCTTTTGCAGATCTATAAAAAATAATTCTATGCTTCATATAGAACCAGAAAAGACCCTGAATAGCCAAAGCAACCTAAGCAAAAAGAACGAATTTGGAGGCATCACTTTATCAGACTTCAAGCTATACTACAAGGCTATAGTAACCAAAAAAGCATGTTACTGGCACAAGAACAGAGACATAGACCAATGGAACAGGACTGAGAACCCAGATATAAAACCATCCTCATATTGCCATCTGATCTCTGCCAAAGCAGACAAAAACATACACTGGGGAAAGAATCCCTATTCAATGAATGGTGCTGAGACAATTGGATAACCACATGTAGAAGACTAAAATAGGATCCTTACCTCTCACTTATCACACAAATCAACTCATAATGGATAATAGATTTAAACCTAAGTCATGAAACCATAAGAATTCTAGAACATGTTACCAAAGCTCTTATAGATGTTGGTCTGGGCAAAGAATTTAAGACCCCAATGACAATCGCAACAACAGCAAAAATAAATAAATAAATGGGACTTTGTTAAATTAAAAAGCTTTGCTCTGCACAATCAAGGAAACTATCACTAGAGCAAATAGACAACCTACAGAATGGGAGAAAATATTTGCATGCTATATACATCTGATAAGCAGTTAATAACCAGAATCTACAAAGAGCTCAAGCAAATCAACAAGGAAAAATCAAACAACCTTATTAAAATTGGGCAAAAGATATGAATAGAAACTTTTCAAAAAAGATAGCCTAATGGCCAACAAACAAATGAAAAAAGGCTCAACACCTCTAATCATCAAGGAAATGCAAATCGAAACCACAATGAGATATCACCTAACTCCAGCGAGAATGGATTTTATCAAAAAGTCCCAAAACAACAAATGTTGGTGTGGATGCGGAGAGATAGGAACACTCATACACATACACTGCTGGTGGGGCTGAAAACTAGTACAACCTCTATGGAAAGTAATATGGAGATACCTCAGAGAACTAAAAGTACAACTACCATTTGATCCAGCAATCCCATCACCAGGCATCTACCCAAAGGAAAAAAAGACATCAAAAAGACAGCAATCACAACACTAACAAAAATTAATAAATAGGACCTGATCAAATTAAAAATCTTCTGCCCAACCAAGGAAACTATCATTAGAGCGAATAGTCCATTAAGTTTAAATGAGAAGAGATTACTTGAAGTGTTATCCAAAGAGTTTTGTTGAAATAGTGGGTAAGTCAGAGATTAACAAACTGAAAAGTGAGTGGATGAAAAAAGTGATACAATAGTTTGTAGCAAACTCTTTCTAGAAGTATATATAACTCTGAATCTTAAAGAAGTTGATATATATAGTGGTTATTAAAGTGAAGTGAATATATAGGAGGGTGTGATACACTTGAGCAAACTTTAAACATGGAAAGAAGAACTACTTATAAGAAATTGAAGGATGATTGACAGACTAAAATTTCTCACAGAGCTGATGCCTGCTAGATACAAAGTACAAGAGGTAGAATTTACCTTGAAGTTACCTGACGCAATGAGAATGAAGGAATGTGGGAAAAAATGAGCATAAAGAAACCTGTGACCTTATATTTTATGGGAGGAGATTGAGGCCATTCTCAATTTCTGACTTCTACTTTTGAGGATTATAAAGCAACATGATTGCGAAAAGAGAGAGGCAATAGAGCAATTGCTCTATTGTGAAACGTAGGCATGTTTGAAATAGCTTATGTGGACAAAAGGAGCCGTGCTTTAGGAAATGTTGCAAGGCTAGTAGCCATCATCATTCTACTGTGGTTCATGGCCCTTGGAGGGGAATCTACACACATGTCTACCTCCAATTTATAAAAGTTTGATAACCAAGACTTTTTCTCAAAACAAAATATCCAATATAAAGAAACCAGAATTTGTATGTTTTGTCATAAGTGATATAATAGATTTCCAGAGAAAAGACGATGTGAAAATGAATGCCAGGTGCTTCCCTTCAATTCATTTATGAACTGAATATAGTTGAACATGTGTGAGATGGAAAAATGGGAAAAGACTTGGGATCTAATGAAATATTAGCGATTATAAGATGCTATTTGATCGAGGCTGATGTAAGGCCGTGGTAACCGTAGCCATGGGATAGGGACCTTGTGTATGTTAAGAATGAAGCTTCTTGGATACAGTATCCTCCATTGCCTCACACTGTGCTAGGCTCCCATGTAGCCATAGTTCAAAGAAATGTGGAAATAACTGTGTCTCTTCCAATTATCTCAAGAATTTTTTCATGCTTCTCTGAATCAATTTAAGTTCAATGATTCAAGATTCATTAAAATATATGTACCCCCATTATATGATGAAATAAAAAAAAATTAGATTGTGAAAATTAATGCCTTTTAAAAAAAATAAAAAAAAGATTCATTAAAATATAAAATAATGAAGCTATAGAAATGACATATCTAAGTAAGGATCTTTAAATGTTTCTGCAATATATTAGTTAATAATGAACACTAGCTATGCCTCAAAGAATTTCTGGAGAGGTGGGCATACCATGTAACCATAGCTTTCAATGCACTCCCACTAAAATAATATAAAATAGATAAAATAAAACTCACATCATCTCAGATATTTCACCATCAGCAGTAAACAAGCACTATGATAGCCACTAGTCACTTGTGGTTTTCGAATACTACAAATGTAGCTAGTCTTAATTGAGAGATATTGCAATGGTAAAATTCAGGCTGAATTTCAAAGAATAATATGAAATAAAATGTCAAATATCCTTTTAAGATCTTTAATATTGATTTTTATGGTTAAATGATAATAGTTTTATATATAGGGTTAAATAAAATGGATTATTAATATTTCTATCACTTAATTCTTTTTTACTTTTTTAATGTGAATACTAGAAAATTTACATATGTGGCTCACATATATTGAACGATATGCCTAAAGTGTCATTTTCCTAATCTTATTTATTTACATAGTTTTAGCTTTTCTAAAAAGACTTGGAAATCCTAAAATATCTTTGTTAGTTTAGTATCACTGAGAAAAATTGGAAAACCATCTTATTAACTAAAAGGGCTTAACAGAAAAAGAATAATAACAGGGCTATTTTGCAAACCAATAGTCATATTTAAAAAAATAAAGAATTGGATTAGATAGGGAATAAATTAGAACATTTTGAACTACCAGATTTAATTAGCTGTGATCCTTGAGCTTTAGAATCTATTCCTTAACTTCATGAAATAAGTTCTCTTATTGTGTTTATAACTGCTTCAAAGAGCCTAACACAGGAAGTAAGTCTAATCCAAAGAGGCTAAGCCAGATGTTTCTGCTTCAAATAACTAAATGTATGTGTGTATATATTTAAGAAAGGGAGGGAATTCAGGATCAGTGAACTTTTATTGTAAGAGAGGCACCTCCATTATAAGACAGGTTGTCTCCATACTTTATTTCATTGAATCTTTAATTGAAGTAACCTTTTGTGTAGACATTATTATCCCCAAATTATAGGTTGAGAAGTTGAACCTCATATTGTACAGGGTAAGCAAATTGTGAAATCAACTTACTACTTTAATTCTCTGGCTCTTTTCATTCAGATATGCTCTATCCTTCTTGAAAGAAAAGCTTTTCAAAATTTGGGAGAACAAAATTCCCACATAAATGATTCCTGGAAAGAAAGAAATCAAATTTAAATTCAGAAAACAAAGATAAGGATTATACCAAGGGTGGGGATTGCATATAATTAGGCCTCATTTGCCCAGCACTGAACTCAGCACAGTACTAATATTCAAACATTTTTTATCTCACAAAATAAATTTATTATCCTTCACAAAGCAAAAATAAAAAGTGAATCTCCATGGGCTGAATTGACTATCGTATTAATCCTGGCAACAAAAGGACTTAGATTCTGATTTTCTAGACAAGGAAAGTGACATATGACTCCCATAAGGACAAGATCATTGTCTTACTTTCTTTCTCTAGTTTCAACTTGTGCTAATATTTATAGATTTTAATTTAATTTTTTAATTATTTTTAAAACATATACTCTTATGTGAAATAAGTAATGTGATAATTTACAATTTGTTGGGTAAGGATGTTGAGATTAAACAGATGCAAATTTTTAAAAATTTACATGCATTTGTGAAATTTGGTTGCATAAATAATTTAGATATTGTGCTTATGATAAACTTCAGAGATACCTATGACTATATAACTCTTCATCATTTGCAGAATACTATCATAAAATTTTGTTAAATTTGATGCACATAAATTACCCTAACCAGTATGCAAAATTGCTTTTATAAATGCTAACATAGAGCTATATATTGGAATTCAAAATGTTCTTGTTCCTGCTAATTAATGTTTAGCCTGAGTCTTCATTTGAAATTGGTATATTCTTTTAATTTGTCATGTGAACTTTCTCCACACAAAAGTTTTCCTGGTGACATGATATATGCATTCACTCCTGCATGTATTCACTCTAGAATCATCAAGTTCATTTAATTGCTTCTGGGCTATTTAAGGGAAAGTGAGTAAGTTTTGTGTTTCAGACTATGCTAGGATTCCTGATACTGAGTCTCATCAAATCCTCTGTAAAGAGTCCTATCAAGTTCCTTGCAGTGTGCTTCGTGGTTTCCAAGGTCATTCATGCCTGCCTAACAGGCAAGCTGCCTGATAACAGACCAGTCAGTTATGTGAGAGTGAAAACGAGAAAAAGAGGTCTCTTCAAGGTGCTTTAGCAGCAGGCATTGATCTCGAATGGAAAACATTTTCCACGTATAAAAGAGAGTGCATTGACTCAATGCATTCTCTGGTGAGTACTGAAGTTGCTTAATCACACTAATTACTTGCCACTTGATGACATTAATTTACGATCACCTTCACGAGCACTGTCATAAGTAGAATTTTCTACAGCTCATTAATGAATACCTGTGTCGTCCCATCTTAGGAATTGTATTATTACCTTGTATTCTTTAAATTTAATGAAACATTGCTGCTGCTGAAAAAAGATCTTTCAAGAGTACCTATTTTGAAAGGTAAAATATTTTTAATCAGTCATTAGTGTCTCACAATTATTTTTTCTTTTCCAAAATAAGAATTTGATTTACCAAGTAGGAACATTTCTTTTTTTTTTTAATTATTCTTTTTCTTATTTGGTGTTCCCCTTAGGCCTGCTTTTTAAATATTATGCTTTTGTTACGGATGGCTTCTTCATGATAATCAATTAATGTTTATATTGTCTATTAGTGTTATATATAATTTAGTTTGCATCAGATTCACCTGGAGAAGTTTTAAATCATACACAGATGCCTTGTTTAATGCAGCTAAAATGAGGGCTGGAGGACATTTGTATTTTTTAAAACTTTCAAATATGAGTATCCTTTCATATAATGATATGACTTGGCAGCTCGTTTGTCTTGATTGCTCAATCTAGTCATTCCACAAATACCCATTTAATGCCTACTATGTTCTGTGTGCTTAGAACATTTGAGACAAAGATCTCCCCTCAGAGAACATAAATTCTCAGAAAGACTTGTCTGCATCATCTTTCAGGTAAAAAAATAAAAAATTCTTAGAAGGAGACATAAAACACAAAACATAATAAGTTGTTTATGTAAAACATTCACATAAATTAGATTCACTTTAAGAAAAGCTATAGCATTAAAAATGCCAGCTGGGCACAGTGGCTTACACCTGTAATCCCAGCACTTTGGAAGGCCAAGGCGGGAGGATCACTTGAGGCCAGGAGTTCAAGATCAGCCTGGGCAATACAGGGAGATTATTGCCTGTACAAAAAAAAAAATAAAATAGCCCACTGGCTGGGCATGGTGGCATAGGCCTGTATTCCTAGCTACTCAGGAGGATGAGGCAGGAGTGAGGCAGGAGAATTTCTTGAAGACCTGGAGTTAAAGGCTGTAGGGAGCTATGATCATGCCACTGAACCCCAGCAGGCTGGGCAACAGAAGGAGACTCTGTCTCTAAAAAAAAGAAAAGAAAAAGCCAAGTAAAGTTTGCAAAACATTCACTACAGCCACACACACACATATACTTACATGTATATTTACATCCACAAACATATCCACATACACATTCCTGTCCATGTCCACATCCATGTCATATTCTGTTTACTATCCAGTTTCTGTGGATCATATTATTATGCAAATTCTTACAAAATTGTAGATTAGAAGTAAATTTTTGGTCTCTTTCATGACTAAATAAACCCCTCTTTATTCTACCTTCACACTAGTTTTAGGGTATTGTTGGAATTTAAATTCTAGGTTGAATATATTTTAAAAATATTCTGTTCCAGCATTTTGGCATTGATATTGCTGAAGAGACTATTAGCATGTGTCTGTTGAAAAGACAATTCCCTATGGATGTCTCATGCATGTCTTGCAAGTAGAGGAACTGACCACCTTTGGTCCAAGATATTTGTTCAAAGATATTTTTAGAGTAAACAGCTGTGGGATGTAGACATATTGTCTCCTGGAAAAATGGATAGGCATGCTTACTGCCCATTTTAAAAGAGTCCTATTTCCAAAGCAACCCACTGTGTGTGAGATTGTCATACAGTTTTCTTCACCTTACACACTAAAAGTTGAGGTTTGATGAACTGTGCAAGAGAATGCTGATACTATGGCGGCTACTACTGCTGTGAGTAATAAAGGCTCTCTCTCTGTCACTGGAGTCTTGTGATTTCTATCAGCATCCATAAAATTGTGGCAGGTTAGCATGCTAGCTCCCAAAATGGGAAAAGGTTCAGACACTCTGAGGTTCTTGACAGTGTCTTAGATAACCTCTACTTCTGCCAGCACCATCAAGCCATTCTCCAAAATCAGGCACACTTTTCCTAGGCCTGATAAAGGAAAAGGTATCTTTTCCCAAGGCACAACCTCTCATTTCCCCTCTCAGTTGTTCCTGACGACGCATTTTTTGCAGGTTGTACATCCTACTAGTTCCCCTTCACCTCCAGGAGATCTATTTTCTATTCTCCAGAATTTCAATTTCTGAAATAGAGGTTGTAAACATTTCTTCAAATGCCTCATACTTTTAAAAATACTTTCTCCTGACATGTAAAGTTATTAGCAAACTAACAAGTCTGCATTCATTGTTTATTTTTTGCCAATTACCCTTTATCACAGGTATTTTAAATTCTGTTATAGATTATTCATGTCTTAACCACAGTTCATTAGTATTTTTGAAACCATCCTAGGCTGTTGAAATTCTGCTATTTTTGTCACACTCATTTTATTCTCAGGCTAATGGAAATTTCCTCCAAAAGACATGGCTCTAATTTTATTCTAGTGTTAGTAAACAATCTGTGGTATCTATATTATTTAAAGATTCTTAAACATTCTGGATGAGTTCTGCACTAAGTATGGTACAAATTTCATACCACAAAACTCAATGTGCAAAATATGTGATTTTTTAAAATCTTTCTGTGCCTCAACTTATTGTATGTTTTAAATATTAATTTAACTCGTTAGCTTGAATTATAATTTTATTAAATTTAAAGTAAAATATAAGATATTTATTATATTTTCAAATAATTAAGGATCCTAAAATTGTTCCAGCATTTTCTTTAATAATAATAGCTAATATATAAATTTCTTATGTTTGTGACATTTTTCTAAGTTGTTTACGTATGTATAACTTTTAAAATTCTTATAAGAATTTTATAAATTAAGTATTTTTACATTTGCATTGACATTAATTTATCAAAAACTTTTCCAAATAGATATTTAAAAAAAATATTATGAGTTAAATTATGTACA
>CAUYPO010002628.1:0-10640 GCA_963574435.1 Cheirogaleus major | reverse complement strand
TTTTTCCCCACTCCTTTACCTTGAGTCTATGAGACTCTTTATGAATAAATGAGTTTTTTGGAGAAGGCAGATATTTGGGCTGTCGGTTTTTTTAATGTTTTTACTTTTTTATTTTTTTTCACTTAGCCTTGCCTGAGCAAGGCTTCAGAAAATTTGGTTGCCAACTTACAACTGTTTCTTTCCACAGAAATCTTTAGTAAAAGGCAAAAGATTTCTTCATTTTGAAGAGAAACCAGAGTATGAGTTGTGTTTTTTAGTCCATTCTGCCAATCAATATTTTTTTAAGTGAGGCATTTTGACTGTTTACATCCAATGTTAATATTGGCAAATGAGATAAAATTCCAGTCAATATATTGATTGTTACCAGTTGCTTTGTATTCTACCTTGTGTTATTGTTTTATGTGAGCTGTGAGTTTTTACTTTCAAGTGTTTTCACACTGGTGAGTATTGAACATTCTTTTTGGTGTTTAGAGCACTTTTAAGCGTTTCTCATAGTGTAAGTCTAGTGGTGACAAATTCCCTTAGTGTTTGCTTGTCTGGAAAAGAGTTTATTTATGAAGCTTAATTTTGCAGGATACAAAATTATGGCTGACAGTTATTCGGTCTAAGAATAAAATGGGATCCCAATCCCTTCTTGCTTGTAAGGTTTCAGTTGAGAAATCTGCTGTAAGTCTGATGGCTTTTGCTTTGTAATTTACTTGATGCTTTCATCTGAAAGGATGAAGACTTTTCTTGTTCACTTTTACATTGGCCAGTCTGATGACTGTGTGCCTTTGTGATGTCCTATTTGGAATGAATTTTTCAGGAGTTCGTTGACCTTCTTGTATCTGGATGTCTAAATCTCTAGCATGACCAGGGAAGTTTTCGTCCATTGTTCCCTCAAATAGATTTTTCATGCTTTTTGCTTTTTTTCTTCTCCCTTATGGATTTTCATGATTCTTATGTTTGATCTGTTTATATAATCCCATATTTTTCAAAGACTTTGTTCATTTTTCTTGAATATTTTTTCATTTTTATTGAGTGGGTTAATTCAAAAGCTTTATTTTCAAACTCTAAATTCTTTCTTCTTCTTAGTTTAGTTTGTTGTTAAAACTTTCCACTATATTTTGAAATTCCCAAAATGTCTCTTTTATTTCCAGAAGTCCTGTAATTTTGTAAAAAATATATCTATCTCTATAGTGAATTTTTCATTCATGTCCTGAATTATTTTTTTGGTTTCTTAGAATTGGTTTTCAGCTCACTCATGGATGCCATTGAGCTTGCTGTGATCCGTATTTTGAATTCATCCAAAATTTCCTTTGGTTTGAAGTCCATTGCTAGAGAGATAGTGTGATCCTTTTGGAGCATTGGAACAGCTTGTTTTTTTATATTGCCAGAGGTCTTTTGCTTGTTCCTTCTCACCCGGAACCTCTTCCCTCAGCTTAAAACAGATAGCTTTGTGGCTCATGTTTTCCTCTACTAGAAACTCTGCTGCTCATTGTAGAGAGGGAGAGGTACACTGCCTTTTGGTCCATGCATATAGGTACGCACAGTGGTGTTGCTGACAATTTGGGGTGGTTGGACCTCAGAGCCCTGGGAGAGTATTCAGGTGCTCGTAGTGGTAGGCTAGGTTAGGTAATCCTCAGTCTCTGGGCCCTTGGGTAGCATGCTTGAGTCCAGGGGGACCAAACCATGACCAGTCTGGCAAACTTGCACTCAAGCCTCCCTGAGTTCCGGTGTTGGATTTGATAGTGAAGGGCAGGTTGATCTCCTGGTCCTGAAGAATGTCCAGGCAGGAGAGGGGCAGATGCACTGTGAGCCTGCAACAGGAGGAGTGGGTCCCTTTTGATGAGGTTAGCAGAGTTAGGCAGCTATTGAGCACACAAGCCACTTGCACTTCTCTCTCTCAGCAGTGATAGTGGTCTCGGTCCTTCTGGGGCAAAAAAGCACCCAGATTCCCAGCTCCCACCTTGGCACAGCTGCAGCAGAGGTATGGAGACAGCTCAGCCCCATTGTATGCAGGGCTACCAGGGCTGTGGGATATGGCTATGGGCTGTGGCTGAAATGCTCTGGTGGGGGAGGTGCAGTTGTGCCAAGGCATCGTCTTCAGTGAGGGTAGGCTTTACCCAAAAGGGACAGGCAGTTTAGGGAGAGTACTGCTAATCTAACCCTCCCTCAGCAAAGGTGGTAGTTTTTTCTTATGGCAACAGTGGGCTAGGCAGGTCAACAAGTTCTGATAGCAGTGGCAGGACAACTCTCTAGGTCCCAAACAGTGCCAGAGGGTGTTGTCAGTGACTACAGTTCAGAGATGCCACTCACATCCCCAAACATGCAGCTTTCAAGTTCTCCTGCTCTCTGCAGCAGCAGCGTCACAGTGCCACTCAGATGGGGAGGAGGAGTCTTGCTCTTTGCCCACAAGCCTCAGGCACAGAGGCCTCAACACCAGTGAGATCACCATCAAAATGGTTATTTATCTTGATGGAAATGTCTAAACTCCTCAAAGTTTGTGAAGTTTTGAAGTCAATGGTAGGAATCTCTTTGCATCTGGTAGGAAAAGGCAGGTAAGTTTCAGTGAATTTGAAAAACAATGCTTTAGAAAAAGAGCATATAGAATGTGCTCAAAGCACAAAGTGTTCTGAGTTACTAATTAAAAAGAAAGTTGAATTTGAAGACACAGTGGACTATTACTAAGTATATAAGCCTAAAACATTAAAAGAAAAAAAAAGCAGACGAGTTTAATCAGGGAGCAGTAAATAAAAAGCAAGAACCCTCATGCAAATCCTTCGTCACTTGCATGCAGTACAGGTGAGCTGAATTCTTCATCCCTGCTACTAGAGAAGAGCTGGGGAAATGCTCTAGTGAGAGTGGCAAGGGCTCCCATGTGCAAGTAGCCTGATAAGAGGAGATTCTGAAGTCTGCAGTGGCAGAAGCAGAGAAGGGCTGTGATTCATTTCAATACAATTATGAATGGTGTGAACAGAGCTAATAAAGACTCATTCAACTCACACAATACTAGGAAGTACATTATGACATATTTAGTTCAATCAAATTCAACATTTGTATTTTGGAAAATCCCACACGCCAAGGCACTTTTCAAACCCAGGGTCACAGCTGGGTTTCTCTTAGTTCTTTACAGCACTTCCCAAGGACTCAGCCTCTTTAAAATGCTATGAACCACATAGCCCTAGACCCATTCAGTACTACTTTTTATTCCCTAAGCAGGACATGATCTTCCCTAATAATGGTAATAATAGTCATGGCCAACATTTCTTGAGATGTTACTATGTGTCAGTCATTTTGCTCAATGATTTATCCATTAACTCATCCAAGCTTCACAATATTCTTATGAGTTAAGTACTAATTTTACTTATTTTATAAATGAGGAAAGTGTGTTGCAGAGTTTCAGACTTTGCCCAAGGTGAAATAAGAATCAATCTTAGGGCCTTCTTTCACCAAAGACTCTGTTAGAGAAAAATAGAATTTAATTGCATAATCACATTGAATAAATTACAAAATTGATTATATTCATGCAAACTTCCCATAGTTATTGTCCTTTGTCTTTAGCTTCTATTTCTCTGTCTAAAATGATCATTTGAAGTCTTCCTTGGTAAACATTTTACCCTTAATACCTCTGCTTTTAGTATGCTTTAAATAATTTTATATACACTTAGAGTTTACTATATAGCATTCACTAGGTGCCAGATACTTTTCTTAATACTTATACATAAACTTATTTAATACTCACAACAACTCTGTAAGGAAGGTGCTATCATTTAAGCCCATTTTAGAGATAAAGAAATTAAGACACAGAAAAGTTAAATAACTTGCCCATGGCTACAGTTAGAAACTGGAGAAAACAGAATTCAGTCCTGGGCAGTGTGGCTCAAGAGCCCATGCTTTTAATCACTGTGCCCTACTGCTTCCCATTATACTCTATTTCTTCTTTGAGGTATAACATGTGAAATTGCATTTTGACACTTCTTTGTGAGACATCATGTTGTAAACATTTTGTAGAGAAAAATATGGTAGTCTATCAAAGTTGAAGATGCAAATAGCTTTTGACTTTGCATTTTCACTTCCTGGCATTCACTTATGTGTGAAATGACATACTTAACAAAGTTTTCTGTTATAGAATTGTTTGTAAGGGCAACAACTGGAATAAAAAAAGACCAAAACATTGCCCTTCATTTCTGAAAACAAAGCCAATATGGTATCGTGAATCGCTCTCCCACAGCCTGGCCTTGAACTAGTCATCTTCCCTACAGAAAGGAGCAGGGCTAAGAAAAGGAATGCCCAGCATTCTGGATATTTGGGATATTTGGGAGGAATGCTTTGTATTCGCTGAATCTTTGGCAATATCATAATCATGACTGTCATTTACATGGACCATCACCTCCATACCCCCATGTACTTCTTCCTGAGCATGTTATCCATCTCTGAGACCTGCTACACTGTGGCCATCATTCCCTGTATGCTTCCTGGCCCCATGAATCCTCACCAGCCCATTGCCACCCAAGGCTGTGCCACTTAGCTCTTCTTTTATCTCACCTTTGGCATCAAAAACTACTTCCCGCTCACAGCCATAGGATATGATCATTATGTGGACATCTGCAACCCCCTACAGTATTCAGTCATCATGGGTAGGAGGGCCTGTGTTCTTCTGGCATCTGGGTCACTGGGAATTGACCAGGGCATGGCCATTATCCAGTTAACATTTGTGTTTGGCCTTCTGTCCTGTGCTGCCTTTGTCATCTCCTACTTTTTCTGTGACATGGGGCCCCTGCTGAAGCTGGCTTGTCAATGAGAACATCAACTTTGTTGTCAGTGTCTGTGTCCTCATCCTACCCATGGGATTGATTGGTCTTACTCTCCTATGTCCTCATCATCTCCACTATCCTTAAGATTGCTTCAGCTGAGGGTCAGAAGAAGACCTTTTAAATTTTTGAGGACTCTTCATACTACTTTCCATAATGACTGTACAGACTAATTTACATTCACACCAACAATGTGTGAGGGTTCCCTTTCTCCATGTCCTAGCCTGCACTTGTTATGTTTTGTCAGTTTAATAATAGCCATTTTAACTAGAGTGAGATAATATCTCATTGTGGGTTTGATTTGCATTTTCCTGATGATTAGTTATGATAAACATTTTTTTCATATACTTGTTGGCCATTTGTATGTCTTCTTTCAATGTCTATTGAGGTTGTTTGCCATTTTTCATTTATTTGCTTACTTTTTATCTTTTATTGATTTATTTAGTTAGTTTTTGCTATTGCATTGTTTGAGTTCCCTATATATTTTGGAGAGTAACCCTTGATCAGATGTACAATTTGCAAACATGTTCTCCTATTCTGTAGGTTCTTTCTTCACTGTTTGTTTCACTTGCTGTGCATTTGCTGTTTCATTGCTTTTACATTTGATGTAATCCCATTTGTCTGTTTGCTTTTGTTGCCTATGGTTTTGAGGTCTTATCCAAAAATTGCCCAGACCAATGTCATGGAGCTTTTCCCCTGTTTTCTTTTAGCAATTGCATAGTTTTGGGGTCTTACATTCAAGTTTTTTATATATTTTGAGTTGATTTTTTGTGGATGGCAAGATATAGGGGTCCAATTTCATACTTCTGAATGTGAATATCTAGTTTTCCCAACACCGTTTAATGAAGAGACTGTCCTTTCCCCATTGTGTGCCCTTACAAACTTTGTCAAAAATCATTTGAATATAAATACATAGATTTGGTTCTGGGGTCTCTATTCTGTTCCATTAATCTATGTATCTTTTTCTGCTATTACCATCCTGTTTTGGTCACTATAGCTTTGCAGTATATTTGAAGTCAGGTAGTGTGATACCTCTAGTTTCTTCTTTTTGCTCAAAATTATTTTGGATATTCAGGTATTTTTTTGGTTCCATACAAAGTTTAGAATTTTTTTTCTATTTATGTGAAGAATGTCATTGGAATTTTGATAGAGATTGCCTTGAAACTGTAGAATACTTTTGGTAGTATGGATATTTAACAATATTTATTGTTCTAATTCATGAACACAGAATATCTTTCCATTTGCTTGTGCCTTCTTCAATTTCTTTTATTGGTGCTTTATACTTTACAGTGCAGAGAGCTTTTATATCCTTAGTTAAATTTATTCTTAGGTAATTTTTTGTAGCTATTGTAAATAGTATTCTTTTCTCAACTTCTTTTTCAGAGAGATCATTATTATAGAAATGCTACTAATTTTGTGCATTGATTTTATATCTTGCAACTTTACTGAAACTTTTTTTATCAGTTTTAATAGTTTTTTTGGAAGAGTCTTTAGAGTTTTCTGTATAGAAGATCATGTTAACTAAAACAGAGACACTTTATCTTATTCCTTTCTAATTTTGATGCCTTTTATTTCTTTCTCTTCACTAATTGATCTGGCTAGGGCTATATTGAATAAGAGTGATGACAGTGGGCATCTTTGTATTCTTCCAGATCTTAGGGAAAAAACTTTCAACTCTTCACTGTTCAGTATGATGTTGCTATGGATTTGTCATATATGTCCTTTATTGTGTTGAGGTACATTCCTTCTATACCTAATTTGTTGAAAGTTTTTATTATGAAAAGGGAATGAATTTTGTCAAATGCTTTTTATGTATCTACAAAAATGATCATATGGTTTTTAGTCCTTCATTCTATAAATGTGATGTATCATGTTAATTGATTTGCATATATTGAACCATTCTTCCATCCTGGGGATGAATTCCACTTGATTATTGTGAAAAATCTAATGTGCTGCTGAATTTGTTTTTATTCAGATTTTTACTAAATTCTTTTTAAGATGTTTAATTATTTAATTTTTACTTAATTATTCATTATTAATTTATATATTATTATTATTTTCATTTTTATTAGGATTTATTTTGTTCTTTTTCTAAGTTCTTGAATTAAAAATTTATTCAATTTTATATCTTTTTTCTAATAATAGAATTTACAATTGTAAATTTTTCTTTATACTTCTTTAATATACTTCTATAATTTTGCTAGGCCATATTTTTTGTCTTTTAATTCCAAATATTTTGTAATTTTTTTAATTTTGATTTTTCCTTTCTTTTCATGATTTTTTCAAAGAGTATTTTTACATTTGCAGATGTATGGAGAGTAGTGGTTGGGGATAATAGGAGGGGGAGTTGGTCAATTTTTGTGGCTGCTTTCTAAGTTTATCACACTTATTGTGAAAGTAGTATGTGTGTGTTTAAATTTGTTGAGATTGTCTTTGGTGTGGTCAAATTTTTGTGAGAATTAATGTGTATTTGAAAATAATTTTAAATCAAGATTGTTAGTTGTGTTATTCTCACCTTCTTTAGATTTATTTTCTTACATTTCGTCTACTTTTTCAGTTTCTATTAAATGTTTGTTAATATGTCACAAGTGATTTTACAATATAAATGTAGCCTTGTCATTTTGTTAGTGTTTGCTTTATGTACTTTGAAGCTTAGCTGTTAAGTGTATACCAGTAGATGGAAGCTATGTATATTCTTGGTGAATATTTTTTATTTTAACTAAATGTGACTTTTTATTATTTTTATTGTTTTTTGCTATGAATTTTAGTTTAATTGATATTTATATAATTATTATAAATTTATTCTTGCCTTTTTATTTTGAGTTTTTCCTTTAACCATGTTTTTCCTGTTGCTTTCCCTCTTTCTCAGTCTTTAATTTGACTCAGCCATTTTTATATGCTCTATTTTTCTCTATACTAGTTTGAAAGTTTTGTATTCTCCATTTATTCACCTAGTGATTACTCAATTAATTTTTTTTTAAAAGTTTACTTTTATTTTTAGAAATAATGCACATAGTTTAAAATTTCAAATATTACCAAAAGGTGTAAAAATGATGAAAAAAATCTCTCCCCTCATCCCTCCTTACCATTTCTCCTGCTTTTTAGATGTTATTTGTTTTAGGGGTCTCCAGAAAAAGAGAGAGAGAGAGAGAGTATCACCTTTATTTTAAGGAGCTGGCTCATTATGGAAGCTGGCAAGACCAAAATCTACAGGGTGAGCTGACAGGCTGAGACCCAAAAAATATCCAGTGTTGCAGTTCATGTCTGAAGGCTGTCTGCTGGCAGAATTACTTCTTGCTTAGACAGGGAAGGGAGGTTAGTCTTTTTGTTCTATTTAAACCTACAACTGATTGAATGAGACCCACCCACATAATGAAGGGCAATCTGCTTTACTCAAAGTCCACTGATTTAAAGGTTAATCTCATCTAAAAACACCATGACAGAAACATCCAGAATAATGCTTGAACAAATATCTGGGCACTGTGACCCAATCAAGTTGACAAAGAAAATTAACCATCACATTATCATTTTCAATAGCTTTATCTATTTGCATCCTAACTTCCTAGCTACCTACACACGCACGCACATGCACACAAACACACTTCCTCTTACATCATTATCAAAATATGTTTATATTCTAATTTTTGTTTGTCATTTTTTAGTGCTTAACTAATAATGGTTAAATGCATGTTATTCACAGTTGGTTCTGCAGGCTTTACAAAAAACATGTAGCCAGCACCTCCTTCTGGTGAGGGCTTCTGGCTACTTCTACTGATGGTGTAAGGTCAAGCAGAACCGGCATGTGCAGAGATTACATGACAAGATCAGGAGGCAAGAGAGAGATGGAAGGGAGGTGCCAGGCTCTTTTTAACAACCAGCTGTCATGGGAACTAATAGAAAACTCATTACCATGAGGATGGCACCAAGTCATTCATAAGAGATCTACTACCATGACCCAGACATCTCCTATTAGACTTGAACTCCAACATTGGGAATCAAATTTCAACATGAGATTTGAAGGAGTCAGACAAACCATATCTAAACTATAGCACCTGCTAACACAACATTCATTCTACAACTCATGGATCAATGGATCATTTTCATTTTCAAGCCCTATTATTTAAGAAATACATTTTGTAAGGCTATAGCTGCCATACATAATGATTTCTCTGATAGATCTGGGCAAAGTAAATTGAAAACCTTCTGAAAAGGATTCACCATTCTAGATGCCATTAAGAACATTTGTGATTCATGGGAGAAAGTCACAATAATAACATTAACAGGAATGTGGAAGGAGTTGATTCTAGCCCTCATGGATGACTTTGAAGGGTTCAAGATTTCAGGAAAGTCTGCACATGTGGTGGAAAGAGCAAGTGAATTAGAAGTGGAGCCTGAAGATGTGACTGAATCACTGCAATCTCATGATCAAGCTTGAACCCATGAGGAGTTGCTTCTTATGTGTGAGCAAAGAAAGTAGTTTCTTGAGATGGAATCTACTCCTGGTGAAGAGTCTGTGAACATTGTTGAAATTACAACAAGGGATTTAGAATATTTTTACACTTATTTGTTAAAAGAGTGGTAGGGTTTGAGAAGATTATCTCTAATTTTGAAAGAAGCTCTACTGTGGGTCAAAAGCTATCAGATAGCATTGCATGCTACAGGGAAATATTTTGTGAAAGAAAGTCAATCACAGCACCAAACTTATTGTCTTATTTTCAGAAATTGACACAGCTACCTCAGTCTTCAGCAACCGCCATACTGATTATCCAGGAGCCATCAACATTGAGGCAAGACATCAACATAGAGGCAAGACCCTCCACCAGCAGAATGATTACAGCTCACTGAAGGCTCAGATGATCCTTAGAATTTTTAGCAATAATGTATTTTTCATTAAGATCTGTACTGTTGTTTTAAGATGCAGTGCTATTACACATTTCATAAACTACAGTATAGTGTAAATATAACTTTTATATGCACTGGGAAACCAAAACATTTTTGTCACTTGCTCAATTGCAATGGTCACTTTATTGTGATAGTCTGGAACCAAACCTGCAATAACTCTGAGGTATGCCTGTATTTTCCTTGTGGCTATAATGGGGATTACATTTAACATCCTAAAGTTTTAATACTCTAATTTCATCTGTACCAGCATAACTTCAATAACATACAAAAATTCTGCTCCTTTAGCAGCTCCATCCCTACCACTTTCAGTTGTTGATGCCACAAAATTTCATGTTTATACATTGTGTGCCCCAAAACCTAAACTAATGACTATTTTAAATGCATTAGTCTCTTAAATTATTTAGAAAACATATTGGGGAGTTACAAACCAAAGTTACAATAATGTTATCTTTTAGATGAATAATTATCTTTTAAATAGTAATATATTGGTCTGTTAAATCATGTCTATAACAAAAAGTGGAGCTACAAACCATTGTTAAATAACAGTTTTTGTAACTGCTCATGTATTTACCTTTATTGAAATTTTTAATTCTTTATATAGCTTTGAGTGACTAGTGTTCTTTCATTTAACTCTGCATTACTCCCTTGAACATTTCATGTAGGCCAGGTCTGGTGGCAATAAACTCCTTCATATTTTATTTGGGAATATATCAATTTTTCTTTTATTTTGAAGGACAGTTTTGGTGGATGTAGAATTTTTTTAGTGTTTGTCTTCTGAAAATTTGATTATAGTGTGACTGGGTGTGAGTGTTTTTGAATTTAAATTACTTAAAGTTCATTAAGCTTCTTGGATGTTTATATTCATGTCTTTCATCAAATTTGAGGTGTTTTCAGCCATTATTAGTAACATATTCTTTCTACCCCTTTCTTTCTTTATTTTCCTTC
>CAUYPO010002623.1:0-24041 GCA_963574435.1 Cheirogaleus major | reverse complement strand
TGCTTCAGGTCACCTTCTTCACCTCCCAGTCTTGCCAGTGCCTTGATCTTGGAATTCTTAGCCTCTAGAACTTAGTAGGCTCCTTCCGAATATCCCGTCTGTGCCCCGGGCAATGTAAGACCTGGGTGCGCAGGATCTGGTCCGTATGTCTGACCTCTGGGCCCCGGAGTTCAATCTCTGTTCCCACCAGCAAGAGGAGTGCCAGCCCTAATTCCCCCACGGGGCGCCCCAGCTGGGTAGATGTCTCTCAGCCTCAGGGTCTGCCCCGTTCTCCTGGAATCACCAGGCCAGCAGCACCTGGGAGGGCTGACGGGTAGGGAGCTCCCCGTCTGAATACCCCTCAGTCAGCTGTAGGGCCCCAAAAGGGAAGGTCCCGTTCCCTGGAGATGCCTCCGGCTGGTGGCTATATTGTCTCTCTCGGCAGCTGCGGCAGGGACGGGGGAGGGGAGAGTGCAGCAATATGGCGCCTGCCGCGCGGTCAGGTCTGTGCGCACAGAGGGGCCCCGAGGGAGTTAGGAGCCTTGTGCCGCATCTGCTACAGGCTCACCACTCAGTGGCAGTGGCCGTCTCTGGACTGGTGTCCGCAGGTCTCTCCAACCACTGGGGAGTCCGCCAGCAGTCTGGGATGCAAGGGAGGGGGAAGTTAGCAGCTCCACCTACCCTTGCCGCTGATCTCTAGACTGCTCGCTCCAGAGGTTTCTCCTTCCAGTTTTCCTCCGCACCTCCTCTCGTGGAGTCTCCCGTAGTCTCTGGCACTCCTCCTTCCGACCCCCGTCCGATGTATGGTCGTTTGCTTGCTTCTTTCTTCTAATATCTTCTAGAAGCTTTCTTTTCTGCAGAGACGCTCTATCTGGCGGTGTTTCTCATCCGCCATCTTGCTCCACCCCTGGTCTTTAGTTTTTGAGTGTATTTACATTGGTGAATGTTTACTTTGCTGATCCGTGGGTCACACTGTTTTTAGTACGTCTTGGAGGGCTGGTCTTGTCTTGGTGAATTCCCTCAGTCTTTGCTTATCTGAGAATGTCTTTATTTCTCCTTTGTATACAAAACTTAGTTTTTCAGGGAACAAGATTCTAGGCCAGGCATTATTCTGTTTCAGAAGAGTGAGAATGGGGTCCCAGTCTCTTCTTGCTTGTAAGGTTTCAGTAGAGAATCCTGGCATTATTCAGATTGGCTTTCCTTTGTATGTTACTTGCTTCTTTCACCTTACAGCTCATAGAAGGGCCTCTTTAGTTGATATTTTTGTCAGTGTGATGATTGCATATCATGATGTCTTCCTGTTTGCATTGTATCTCCCAGGAGTCCTTTGAGCTTCTTGTACTTGGATATCTATATTTTTAGCAAGGTCTGGGAAATTTTCCTCTATTATATCCTCAAATAGCTTATCCCACCCTTGTGTGTTTTCTTCTTCCTCTTTTGGAATCCCTATAACCCTCTCATTAGGTTTCTTCGCATAATCCCACATGTCTTGTATGCTTTGCTCTTTTTTCTTATTTCTCTGCTCTATCTCTGTGACTGACTTATTTTATTTGAAGATGTTATCTTCAATCTCTGAGATTCTTTCTTCTGTTTGATCTACTCTGTTCTTGAGGCTTTCCACTGTGTTTTGTAGTTTCCTGAATAGATTGTTCTTTTCCAGGATTTTGGTTTGATTTTTCTTTATTATTTCAATTTCTTTAGTGAATTTTTCTTCCAGGTCCTGGAATTTTTTTGTGTTTTTTTTGTGTTTGTTATCCATTTTTTTCCTGCAAGTTATTGAATTTTCTTACAATCCATGCTTGAAATTCTTCTTTTGTTATTTTAATGGTCTGATTTTGGTTGATGTCCATTTCTAAGGGACTGGTGTTCCTCTTTGGGAGTGTGCTTTCCATTTGAGTCTTTATATTTCTGGAGTTCTTTTGCTGATTTCTTCCCATCTGGATCCGTTGTTGCTTCTTACATTTAGATTTTCATTTGGATAATGACAAGCCCTATGTAGTCTCTGAGGCACTAGGTGGTGAATGTGGGTGAGATTCAACCACATCCTGTATGATGAGTCAGTAGATGCCGTAAAAGTGTGTGCAGAGTGACCTCCCTGTCAGTAAGTGGCGCTTCCTGGGAGGAGCAGGCTACACTGTTGTTTTGGGGTCCTGTAACTAGCTCTTCTTCCTCTGGAGAGGCACTCTAGTACCTCAGATGGTGGGTGGGGCCCTGGGATTTCCAGGTGTGTCCTTATTCTCCACTTCAGTGAGTGCTGGTCTGGGAGTGAGTCTGGGCGGAGCTGATTTGGATAAGCCTTCCCTCAAGTACCACAAATGCTGTTAGCAGGGGTCAAAGTTCTATTCTCTGCTTCTGAGCAAAGCTGTCAGGGAGGGGCTGGAATGGCCCCACTCAGCTGGAAAGTCTGCATGTGGGGGTGGGGCTTTCTGAGACCTGCTGTCTGGAGCAGACCTCACTCCTTTCCACTCTCCCCAGCTCTATGGCTTCTCCTTGGCCTCTATCAGCAGGCCGGACCTCACACCAGTGGGTCTCCCCTGGCTGTGATGCAGGCCCAGAGGTTCCCTGTGCAGGATTGCAGCCTGGGCTGGGCACACATCCCCCCCTTCTGTGCCCTGGGGCAATGTAAGACCAGGGTGCACAGGATCTGGTCTGCAGGTATGACCTCTGGGCCCCAGAATTCAATCCCTGATCCCACCAGGGAGAGGAGTGCCAGTCCTAATTCACCCACACAGTGCCCAAGTTGGGTCGATGTCTCTCAGCCTCAGGATCTGTTCCATTCTTTTGGAGTCACCAGGCCCCCAGTACGTGGGAGGCCTGGCAGGTAGGAACTCACCATTTGAGTACCCCTCAGTCACCTGTAGGGCAACAAAAGGAAGGTTCCATTCCCTGTAGATGCCTCTGGCTGGTGGCTATATTGTCTCTCTTGGCAGCCACGGATAGGGAAGTGGGAGGGGAGAATGTAGCAATATGGTGCCTGCCGAGGGGCTTGGGTATGTGCACACAGAGGTGCCCTGAGGGAGTTGGGAGCCTGGTGCCGTGTCCACAACAGGCTTACTGATCACTGGTGGCAGCCGTCTCCGTGCGGGTGTCTGAAGGTCTCTCCAACTACTGGGGAGCCCACCAGCAGTCTGAGATGCCAGGGACGGGAATGTTAACCACTCCACCTACCCTTGTCACTAGTCTCCAAGCTTCTCGGGAGCTCTCTTCTTTCAGTTCTCCTCTGCAACCTCCTCCTGTGGAGTCTCCTGTAGTCTCAGGTACCCCTCCTTCCGACCCTCGTCTGATGTATGCTTGTCTGCTTGCTTATTTCGTCTTCTTTCTTCTAAAATCTGTCTTTTTTTCAGAGACACTCTGGCTGCTGGTTTTTCTCATCTGACATCTTGCTCTGCACCCTGGAGCTGAGTCTGGTAGGAATTCGGAAACCTGGATGCTCTCCTCAGGAAGTTTAAGACTCAGCTCCTGTCGATGTCACCGAGAGCAGTTGAGAGAAGATGGCACCAAGGCAAACACCTTATTTGACAACTTTATAGCCTCTAGCTGATTACATCTTCTTTTAAGACATATAGGAATAACATATATCAGGTGTCGGGCAGATGGAAGGGGGGAGGAGGGGATGGGTATATGCATGCATAATGAGTGCGATGCTCACCATCTTGGGGATGGACACGCTTGAAGCTCTGACTCACAGGGGGATGGAGAAGGGCAATATACATAACCTTAACATTTGTACCCCCATAATATGCTGAAATAAAAAAAAGAAAAATAATTTTTTTAAAAAAGAAAACACTTCAAGAACTTCCTGAATACATATAAAGATCTGTGATTTCTGACAAATAGACATATGAATAAGACTAGTACACAGACTTTACATTCCACACTAACACGTGAAGTTACTCTGTACATGACCCACAGGCACTGACAGATTTTGAGCAGTTAAATGACATGATCAGTTTGGGCTTTAGAAAGATTACTTTGAACACTCTATGGAGAATGGATTAGAAAGGGGAGAAGTAAGGTGAACAGAACATTTAGGGAGTTATTTTTAGTCCAGATGACAAATTCTGAGGTTTTCACTTAAAAGTAATGGGAATGAAGAAGAGAGAACAAATTAATTCTCTTTATAACCAATTAGATTATAACCAATTAGAAGAAAGTGGGGGAGTTGATCAGAATGATACCAAGATTTCTGACTTGGGTGATTGAGTTTAAGATTGTGCTAATACAAAGACAGGAAATATTGGAAAAGCAGGATTGAGTTTGAGACAAAGTATGGAAAAAATCACATTTGGAAATTTTAAGATGGAGGTGCTTGTTGCCTCTTCAGGTGGAGATGTTTTATATGCAGTTGAAAACATGCATCTGGTGCTCATAAGAAAAAACTTGGATAGGATATTGATCAAATGAGAATATATTGATTGAAAGATGACTCAAAGATGAAACTATGGAGCACACCATAGGAGGAGGAACCCATGAATGAAACTAGTAGCTAGAGAGATTTAAAGAGAGAGTTTCACAAGAAGATGGGGATGTTTTGATTAGTTGTAAATGACCAGACAGGTTAAGTACACTCATGATTAAAATGTCACAATAACCCTAGAAACTAGAGAGTCATCAGTGGCATTTGTGGGAGTAGCAGTTGCAACAGAAGCCAAATTACTGTACATTAAGGAGTAAATTGGTTTTGAGGATGTGGAGAGAGCCTATTTTTAAAAACAAAGTTACCTTTGAAAGAAGGTAAGGATAGAGAAAATTAGAGGGGTGATTAGATCCCAGGGAATTATTGTTGATTTGTTGTAGTTGTTTTTAAGGTGGAGATATTTGAACAAATTCCTATGCTAAACAGAAAGAGACAGTGGGAGGGAAGACCAAGGCTGTGGAAGAAGCAGGAGAAGATGAAATAAGCATTGAATAGGAGAAGGAATACTTCTTTCCACTGAGATGTCAGGAGGAAAGGATTTAAGGATAGCTACATATGCAGGTAAATGTGTAGAATTTGAGACAGAAAGTCGTGGAAGTTCCTACGGATTCTTTCTCCAATAAGTAGGATATGATGCCATCTGCTTAAAGGAAGGGGGAGGTTGTGGTGAAGATTCAGAACTCAGGTTTGGAATTGCTCCTGAGAATAATGGGAAAAGCTGTTGATGAGAAGAATTTTTAAGCTGCACTGAAGCTCTGTTAGATGGGATTTGTGGTGGTCATTCTCTACATGGTTGTGCAGTTTTCTCCTTTTGTAGCAGTTGGTTGCTTGGATACAACAGCAGAGAAGGAAAGTGGTTAGATTGCTTCAGGACTGGAATTTAGTAGGGAAGATGTGATTCAATGATAAAAGGAAAGGTTGTTGACAGCCCTGGGAAAAGAGAAGTAGAGATAAGGACCATAGTGTCCAGATGAGATAGAAGGAAGTTAAGTGAGAGACAAGTTGTGCACTGAGATGAAGAGAGGGGTTGAACGACTGTAGGTTAGAGAATAAGCATTGTCAGAAAAAGGAATGAGGGAGCTGGAGGTACATTGTTTTGGAATCTATTAGTGAGATTTCTGAATTTCTGTTTTTACAGCAGTTTTGCCTCATGGCAATATTCCGATGTGATCAGAGGAGTATGTGGCTAAAGAAGAGCTTTTAAAAATAAATTCACTGCAGTTAAAAAGGTTAAGGAACCATCAGGTTGAAGTAATAGGTAGATTATACAAAGGGACGTTGAAGTCTCTCTAAATGGTATCAGGATTTGAAGTGGTAAAACAGCTTGGAGCTAGAGTCCTGATGAAAAGAGTAAGACAATGGTCAACAGATAGCACCAAAGTGGAGAGGAAGGATGATATAGCTAGATTGTGTGTGTCTCAAAAGACAAAGATTGTGGTACATGATAAAGAGAGAGTTTTGGTCTGGAAATGGCAATGGAAGCAAAGAGAATGGCAATGCCATCCCTGGGAATGTAGGAAGCATGGGAGAACCAGGGCCACTCTTTGATGAGGTTGCAAGAAAACCAGTTAAGTCAAGATTTGCTAGTTATCTCAGTAATAGAGATTTGAGTTTGACCTTTTATTGTCTATAGTATTTGTTGATTAAAATTTTATTTTTCTCTGTTCTTATTTTTACATATGGGTAACAAATCCAAATATTTTGAGACAGTGTGGGATTTTGGAAAGATAATTTGACTAGGATTCAGAGATCTAACCTTTAATTTTGGTTATAACATTGTATGATATTAGAAAATTCTCTTCCATTCTCTGAGGAATTTGAATTAGAATACCTGTAATGCCTCCTCCAGATCTGTCATGATGAAGGTATTCTAGTGAGTCTTATTTTTGTACCCTTTTTAATTCTACTTATAATAATATCCTGATCCATGGTACTTGGCAGGTAAAAATTCATGCTATCCCTTGGACAATGTAATGTGTCTTTAGGTGGCCTTAGTAAAACTCAAATAAATATCAAACTTGGGAAGACTAAGAGTAATATATTTATAGCCATTGTCATTAATGGGGTACACAAATACATGACTTGAAGTTTGGGAGAAGGCAAGAACAGTTCTGGAGCTTGAACACAAATATGAGCATGGACACAAGGTGTTACCAGGATGAGTGGCCACAGAGGGACAGACCTAGTTGAGTAGTTTTGGATAGTAGTGAGGAAAAGAGTGGGAAAGCATAGAGGTTTTCCCTCTATCTACAGGTTATCCCTGGGGACCAATTGGTAGCTACTTAGGAAGCTGACTTGAGAAAAAGGATAATGAACTGAGCATCTTCTGTGTGCAATGTATGTGACATTATGTCAATTTAATTCTTACAACAATTCTGTCAAGTAGTTGCCATTAGGCTTATTTTATAGGAGGACAAAATGAAGGATCAGAAAAGTTAAGTAAAGTACCTAAGGTCATGCAGCTATTAAGGAGTAGATCTAGGATTCAAATTCAGGTCTATCTGACCCCAAAGCCCATCTTCTTAATTATTCCAAACTGCAACTTTGCATTAGTAGGTATGAATGGATTACGGTAGAAGGAATGGGTTTATAAGATGAATCAGGATAAAATAAGAGTTAAGACTATGTACTCTGGAATCAGATTATTTGGACTAGAATTCCTAATTCACCTCCTATTAGTTATGCAAAGAGGCATATCATTCAAACTCTTTGACACTCATCTCTTCATCTGTAAAATGAAGATGTTAATATCTGTTTCAAGGGATTACTGTGAGAATTGAATTGTTAATCTCAATAAATCATTTAGTACAGTAAATATTATCTAATAAAGGTATAATAATAAATATTAACTAATAAAAGAATCAGATCCTAGGTTCCATTTTAAATGACTAAGATTTAAGGGTCCCCAGGAGAAACTTTATTACACTTCATAAGTGTATTTTGAGTCAGTACTTTCATGAAATTGTAGGTACCAATTACCCATGAGTGCTTCATCTTTAAGAATCTTTCTTTTTTAAATCTGGACTTTCTTAAACATTAACAATGTGGTTCTTGTCCTCTGTTTATGACAAAACACAGAACCAAACATAATCTATGTGCCTTTGTTCTTACCCCTCTTGTTAAATGATCAATTCAGACAAACAACTGGCCTAATAACTGAAAAAAATTAGTTCAACTGCTAATTTACACATATACTACTAGTTCAATTAAAAAAAATCAGAAAAGCAACCCATAGTATCCAAAGTCTATTAACTTCTAACATTTTTACTTATCATCCACATAGTTTTCTACCATGAAGACTTGGCCTCCAAAATGTTTTCATTTACTCTGATTTACTCTCTATTAACTTTAGGAAGTACTAATTGCCTGGAAAAAGAAGAAAAAAGAAGGCATTTAATTCTCCTGAAATTGTGATTCTATGGTTCTGATATCTTCTGACATCCTCTCCAAAGAGCACCCAGGGATCCCAGAGAGTAAGAGAACTTCCCTTTTCATGTGAAGACAAACTTCTGCCTCTAGACTGTGTGTGTGGAACATCCAAGATTTTGCCAACATTGGCTTGTGATCTGAGCTACATATTCAGTGAGACAAGGTGGGACTCTAAGAGGAAAATTTTAAAGTCTGATTGTGCTTACCTTTAATTTTGGTGTGTTTGATGTTTGATCTACATTCAGTTGACCAAGCGTTTATTGATTTCTAGTCCTGCTGTTTCTCAGAGCTGATTCCTCATAGAAACCAAAATCTATATATGCTCATTTTTTCCTGAGTGGGCAAGAACTTCCACAGTTGTGAAGCTGAATGTTTATTTCCATTTCATAACTTGCCAGACACTGATTAATTAAAAACAGTTGTTGCTAACTAGGGACAGTTTGAATCAGTCCCAAAGTGTTAAGGAGGGCTTCCATGTGACAAGAGTCACAATTTCTTGTAGTCAGGTAGACAGACAGGCCTGCTCCATTCTACCCTCTGATTTCTGCTTCTCCTCATAATCTGCCTTTGATCTAGACAGTACTGAGGTATGGAAAGTATTACACTGAAATGTATACCCTCCTCCTCAATTACATACTTTCTCACTTCTACTGCAGGTAAACATAATCAAGAAACATTTTTCATCTGTTACCTTTGTGCTGCATTTCTTAAGCAGAAATCACTAGGTTATTATCAGAGTTGTCAGAGTGGATTAAATCCATTCACTCTTTATAGGCTCAGCACTGTCTTAGGGTTTGAGAAGAAAGAAAATCTTGGTCCCATTCCTTATGACCAAATTGGAGAAAATGAGACAGGCATACAGATTATTTGAATCAGACAGCAAATAATTAAAAGGTCAATTAAGCCTTGACCACAATAAAAAGAGTTGGAATGAAGTGATGGGAAAACTCAATGTAGGATCATTAGAGAAGACTTCATGAAGGAAAGTAACTAAATATTAAGTATGGGTAGGAGTTGGATAGATATAGGGAAAGTAATGATAAAATTAGGTAGTGATAGGGAAAGGTGCATAGCATGAACAAAAAACTTGAAGGCAGACAAAAGGGCGTGTATAAGACTATAAGGAAACCATCCTGATAAAAGCAAAAGTACTAAGGTTACAGTCCTATTTGAATCACAATTAGATGTTCTCCACTGTATGAAATGAGATGAATGGAAATGACTATAAAGCTTGTTAAAACACAGACTGCTGGGCCTCACTTCCATAGTTTCTGACTTAGTAGGTATGAGTGGGGACAGAAAACTAGCATTTCTGACAAATTTCCAAGTGATTCTGATGCTGCTGGTAGAGAGGAGATTACCACAGATTGCGAATCACTGATCTAATCCTGAGACCTTGAAAGAAAGACAATACATTTTCATTGTATTTTAACCACAATGAAAACCTGAAAGATTAAGGAGGGCTGCCTACAGCACTGTCAGAGCTATCAGTATCCAAACTTTTTATAGCCACCACTTCCTCAAATTATTAATAGAAGTGTCAATTTTAGGGAGAAAATGTGTGAATGTATGAGTGGTAGTTGTGGTGATATAATGTGATTTAGCAAGATAGTCATGCCTTGACCCTAATTTTTCCAAAGTTCTTTAGATAAGGTAGTAAAGAGAAGATACTTCCTTGGCTTTTCCTGATAATTATGGCAAAGCAAAGATTTACTATGCTGGATCCATGACTACTATAGTGGAATTTCCTCAGCAGAGTCCAGTCTAGTGCTCCAAAGCTCTGATGAAATCAACAGTACCCATTAAAACTAGATCATAAATATGCAGTCACTTAGCTCAGGGGAAGGGCTTATACAAGGTAGGTTTTGAAAAGGAGTTGGTCAAGAACCAGTGTTTCTGTTGAGCTGATCTATTGAAAGGACTCATTGAAGTGTATCCATTCTGTATGAATGCCAACATATTCACTTTTTTGCATGTAAAAATAGGCCTTAATGGTGAGTCTATTCCTGAATTGAACCAAGGTAAATGTTTATTCTGGAAACTTCTTGAAAACACTTGTTTTTCTAAATCTGAATCCATAGGAGAACAAAGATGAGGATTCAGAAACTTTTGACTCCCAGGTTTATATTCAGGACATTAATGGATAAAATAGACAATGCAGAAATGCATCTTTTTGGGATTTTATGTGTGATGATCAGGTCTATGCATAGGGTGTCACAAGTGAATGACAGTCTTAGGCTAAATGACCAGGCATGAGCTATACTATTAATATGTGGCAGGACACAGAGATAAACTACAGAGGGAGAATTCCCTGGAGCTAGACATGAAAGCTGATGTTGCTTCCTTAGTCATCTGGCATTAAAAACTTTTCAAAGACAACATGCATCACCTTACTCAGCCAGTAGCCACTTATGGTCCACCACCTATTTTCTGTATCTCACATATATTTGTGTTGACCTAATAATATCTTCACTGATATATACATATGTGTGTGTGTGTGTATATATATGTGTGTGTGTGTGTAAATACACACACACACATGCATTAGGCTTTCCTATTTTTTTTTTCCATCTGGTTCCTTAGTATACTTCTCTGCATCCATTTCTCTTTTGGATAGGTATTCATGGAGTTATAGTCCAATCTAGTTGGGCACATTCTGGACAGGAGGCCAGAAGTCCTGGATTTTAGTACTATTTTTGCCACTAGCTATGTGACCTTGGGCAAGAGATAGAATTACAGAATTATGTGGTTCAGTGGCTCCTAAGGTGTGAAATGCATGCCACTGCTTATAGTTGGTACATGGATCAACACTTTCCATCTGAATATTAATTTGAGTATTAATTCAACTTTTAATTCAATCTTTAATTCAACTAATATTATAAAAGCCATAACCAGGACCTGCTCTGCCTGACATTGGTGCCACATTAGTGCAGAGATGGGGATTGACTGGTCCCACCTGCTGCCACCAATGCTTCTGTGCACCATCTGGGTGCCTGAAGACAGGAATCCCCACCTGTCACCAATACCACTAGCATCCATGTACATAATCTGGGTGCCTGGGGATTAACTCACCCTTCCCACCAGTGCTGGTGGCCACATGCACTATCCAGGGACCTGAGGACAAGGCCACCCTTCCCACCACCACTGCCACTGGTGCTGAAGCACACTACTTGGGGGCCTGAGGATTTATCTGTTCCACCCACCACAGCAGGTGCCTGGGTGCACTGTCAGGTGGCATGAGGATAGGCCTTCCCTATCTACTTTCATCACCAAGGATACCTGAGAACCTGCCCACCTGGCATTCCCATGCTCTGCAAAGCCTCACCACAACCTCCATTAACAACTGCAGTCTTTCCTACTGAGGAACTCATAAACCTGACTGATGATGATTACACCTGAAGAAACTGTACAGACACTACACTACTGCACCCACCCAGAATCAAAATCAATGCACCCTATTCAATCAACACTACAGATACATCTTTAGGAAAATAATTTTTTCTATGAAAGCCAATTCATGAAAGAAGTGACTGTTACACCAAATGCACAGGTATCAACATAAGGATACAAGAAATAAGGAAAGCAAGGAAACATGACACCTCCAAAGGAACTCAATAATTCTCTAGTAACAGATCCCAATGAAAAAGAAACAAAATGTCTGAAAATATTCAAAATAATTATATTAAAAACCTCAGTGAGATAGGAGAGAAAATAGATAAACAATATAAAAATTAGGAAAAAATTCATGATCTGAATGAGACATTCAATGAGGAGATATGAAAAACAAACAGAAATTCTGGAACTGAAAATTTCAATGAATGAAATAAAAAATACAATTGAGAACTTCAACAATAGATTAGATCAAGCAGGAGAATTTCTGAACTTGAAGATATGTCAGCCAAAGAAAACATTAAAAAGAATAAAAAAGAATGAAGAAATCCCACATAATATATGGGACCCCAAATACTCAAATTCTAGAAGTTCTAGAAGAGATGGCATACAAGCATACAAGACCTATTTAATAAAATACTATCTGAAAACTTCTCAAGTCTTGCAAGAGACATAGACATCCATATACAGGAAAAGTAGAAGATTCACAAATAGAATCAACTCAAAAAGATCTTCTCTAAGGCTCATTATAGTCAAGCTGTCAAAACTTAAGGAGATCATTCTAAAAATGGCAAGATAAAAGTGTCAAGTCACATAAAAAGGGAATCTCCATCATACTAACAGAGGATATCTTAGCAAAAAACTAATAGGCCAAGAGAGAATGGGATGATACATTCAAAGTGCTGAAAGAAAAAAAAAACCTTGCCATATAAGAATACTATCACATGGAGAAATAAAGTCTTTCCCAGACAAGCAAAACTGAGGGAATTCATCACCACTAGACAAGCCTTCCAGGAAATGCTCAAGGGAGTCCTACATATTGAAGGAAAAGAACAATATCTACAACCATGAAAACACAGGAATGCATAAAACTCACTGGTAGAGCAGAAGCATAAATGATGAAGAGAAAGGTCTCAAATGTTACCACTACAGACAGCCACCAAACCACAATGATAAACAATACAAGAGTTGAGAAGAATAAAGGATATACAAAACAACCAGAAAACAATGAACAAAATGACAGGAATAAGTCTTCACCTATCAATAATAATCTTGAATGTAAACAGATTAAACTCCAAACTTAAAAGGTATAGACTGGCCAAATGGATAAGATAAAAAAAAAAAATATCTGTCCATATGCTGCCTAAAAGAAATTCGCTTGACCTATAAAGAGTAAATGGATGGAAAAAAATATTTCATGCAAACAGAAATTTAGAGTGAGCATAAGTAGCTATAATTACCTCAAGTAAAATAGTTTTTAAGTAAAAAATTATAACAAATAAATAATTATATAATGAAAACATGATCAATTCAGCAAGAGAATACAACATACACTGGGGAAAAGAACCCTATTCAATAAATGGTGCTGGGAAAATTGGATAGCCACATGTAGAAGACTAAAACAAAATCCACACCTGTCACATCTCACAAAAACCAACACAATATGGATGACAGACTTAAACCTAAGGCATGTAACCATAATAATTCTAGAAGAAAATTTAGGAAAACTCTTACAGACATCAGCCTAGGCAAAGAAGTTATAAAGAAGACCCCAAAAGCAATCACAGCAACAACAAAAATAAATAAATGGGACATGATCAAATTAAAAAGCTTCTGCACAGCCAAGGAAACTATCACTACAGCAAACAGACAACCTACAGAATGGGAGAAAATATTTGCATGCTATACATCCAATAAAGAGCTGAAAACTAGAATCTATATAGAACTCAGGAAAATCTGCAATAAAAAATCAAACAACTACATTAAAAAATGGGCAAAGGACATGAATAGAAACTTTCAAAACAAGACAGACTAATTGCCAACAAACATAAAAAATTGCTCAGCATCTCTAATCATCAGAGAAATGCAAATCAAAACCATAATGAGATATCACTTAACTCCAGTGAGAATAGCTTTTGTCAAAAAGTCCCTAAACAACAAATGTTAGCATGGATGGGGAGAGATAGGAACACTCATACACTGCTGATGGGACTGCAAACTAGTACAACTTCTATGGAAAGTAGTATGGAGATACCTCACAGAACTAAAAGTGGAACTATCATTTGATCCAGCAATCCCACTACTGGGTATCTACACAAAGGAAAAAAATAGACATTCTATAAAAAACACACCTGCACTCGAATGTTTATAGTGGCATGATTCACAATTGCAAAGATGTGGAAACAACCCAAATGCTCATCAATACGTGAGTGGATTAATAAAATGTGGTATATGTATACGATGGAGTACTATTCAGCCATAAAAAATGGTGAATTACCTATTGTATTATCCTGGATGGAGCTGGAGCCCATTCTTCTAAGTGAAGTACCACAAGAATGGAAAACCAAACACCACATGTACTCACCATTAAATTGCCACTAATGGATCAACACTAATGTGCACATATGGGAAGCAACACTCATAGGGTGTAGGGCACGTGGGAGGGGAAGGAGAGGATAGGTAAATTCATACCTAACGGATGTGATGCATGCTGTCTCGGGGTGGGCATGCTTGTAGCTCTGACTTGGGCAGTGCAAAGGCAATTTATGTAACCAAAGTATATGTACCCCCATAATACTCTGAAATAAAATTTAAAAAATTAAGTAGATATAAAATTCAAAAAATAAAGGTCACAAATGTCTTATGAAAATCTTCACTTATGGTCAAATTAATTAAAGTTAGATGGATTTATTTATAAAATTTTATTAAAATTAGTTTTATCATTTATGCAATAATGCAACAGAAAAATTTAGTTTTTTAAAACTATATTTTCATATGATATTAATAGGAATAACATAAGATTTTTGTTCACCTCTTGAATAAATTGTAAGTGGGGGTGGGGAGAAGAAGAGAAAAAGAGAGACAGATTGAGTTTGTCTCCTCACG
This sequence comes from Cheirogaleus major, assembly GCA_963574435.1. Taxonomy (NCBI): domain Eukaryota; kingdom Metazoa; phylum Chordata; class Mammalia; order Primates; family Cheirogaleidae; genus Cheirogaleus; species Cheirogaleus major. The sequence continues at coordinate 9,721 of CAUYPO010002623.1, read as the reverse complement.
AATCTGCTTTTCAGGTTCTCTATATTAAGTCTTAAGATTGTTTGGAAAACCAAGTCTCCTATCTATAAAAGACTAAGATTTTTGCTTTTTAAAATCTTTGAATTATCAGTTTGACTAAATGAATTCTATAGTAACCTTTAATCTTATTTTGCAATGACAAGTATTTTATGACTGACAATTCATGACTTCCTGCTTCTTAAGTTTTCACTAAAATTTGAAGTTACTAAAAATAAGAATTCTAGTCAATACATGTGATTCTATACATAAAGTGTACAAACAATAAGATATGTTTTTAATAGGAAAAATTATAAAAGAAGTGTAAAGTGTGTTTTTATTAAACATATGTAATTTTGTATAATTCAGAGGTTATTTAAAGTTTGATTCAAAATACAAATTTGGGAAAATATAAAAACAAGATAGAAAGTAGCTAGTGATGAAGATAAAGAGATGTAAAGAGGCAATGAATATAGAAATACATTTTTGGTAAGAAAGGTTAAAGAGAAAGGTAGAATAATATTGTATAAGAAAAAAATCTGATATGGAATTATTTTTTCTCCTAAGATGAATAGTTATTTAAGAAAGGTAAATTTAGGACAAAACCAGAAAGTTTTAGGTGTGTTTATAGAAAGTATCTGCAACTTGAGATAAAGTTTATAAAAGGGAATTTATGAAGGAATTTTATATGTGATCCAGTTGATGCGATGAGCACCATCTGGGAGATGGACACGCTTGAAGCTCTTACTCTGGGGGGCGGGGAAGGCAACACATGTAACCTAAACATTTGTACCCCCATAATATGCTGAAATAAAAAAAAATAAAAAAGAAATAAAAACATAAATATATGCACAAGGAAAAAATTATTTTCGTTAAAACAACAAAGTTGTCTTGAGATATTAGTGTGCTTTTAGTGAAATTACATAACAGTCTTATTTTGATTCTATAACCCGTTTGTTTTTAAAAATTAAAGAAATTTACACTATAAAAGGATTTTCTTTACCTGTTCAGTAACTGGCCTAAAAGAAGCAAAGATTTTATGCTCTATCAAGATAATCCCTGTGCTGTCTTTATTAGGTTTTTTGACTAACTAAAAAAGCTAAACTTTAAAAGGGTTAAGGTTTACACCCATATAATTTCCTCTATCACCTTTAAAATCTTTTGATGACTATCACACTTGATTAAATAAATGACCATTATTTAAAAATAAATAAATAAATATGAACCCAACACCAGAGCACCCAAACCTATAAAGCAAATATTATTGAATCTGAAAGAATTATTGTTTCTAAATCTGTAAAGAATGATGGTGGAATTTGATAGAGATTGCATTAATTCTGTAGATCACTTTAGGTAGAATGGACATTTTAACAATATTGATTCTACCAATCCATGAGCATGGTAGGGATTTCCATTTGTGAACATCATCTACGATTTCTTTTCTCAGTGTTTCATAGTTCTCCCTATAAATATCTATCACCTCCTTCATTAAATATATTCCTAAAAATTTAAATTTCTTTAAAGCTATTGTGAAAAATGTTGCATCTTTTATTTGATTTTCTGCTTGACTGTTATTGGCATATATGAATGCCACTGATTTGTGTGGATTAATTTTGTATCCTGAGACTTTACTGAATTGCAGGAGCCTCTTGGCTTAATCCTTGGGATTTTCTAGGTATAATAGCATATCATCAGCAAAGAGTGAGAGTTTGATCTCTTCTGCCCCCATTTGGACACCTTTAATTCCCTTCTCTTTTCTACACTTCCTCTGGAACCAGAGAAGAGCTTGTATAGCCTAAGCAATCTTAAACAAAAAAGAAAAAATTGGGAGGTATCATTCTGCCAGACTTCAATCTTTACTATAAGACTATAGTAACCAAAAGAGCATATTATTGGCACAAGAACAAAGGTATAGACCTTTGGAAGAGATCCCAGATATAAAACCATCCTCAAATTGTCATCTAATCTTCAACAAAGCAGACAAAAATATTCATTAGGGAAAATAATCTCTATTCAATAAGTGGTGCTGGGAAAACTGGATACCCACATGCAGAAGATTGAAACTGGATCCTCACCTCTCACCTCTCACAAAAATCAACTCACATTGGATAATAGACTTAAACCAAAGGTGTTAAACCTTAAGAATTCTGGAAGAAAATGTGAGGAAGGCTCTTTTAGACATCAACCTAGGTAAAGAATTTATGAAGACCCCCACAGCAATCACAGCAGCACCAAAAATAAACAAATGGGACCTGCTCAAATTAAAAAGCTGCACAACCAAGGAAACCATCCTTAGAGTGAATAGACAACCTACAGAATGGGAGAAAATATTTGCTTTCTACACATCTGATAAAAGGCTGATAATGAGAATCTATATAGAACTTAATAAAATCAATAAGAAAAAAATCAAACAACCACATCAATAATGGACAAAGGACATGAACAGAAACTTTTCAAAAGAAGAAAGAGTCGCCCTCCCCCATCTATGGCCATACCACTGTGAATGTGCCTGATCTCAAAAGAAGGCAGAATAATGGCCAGAAAATATATAAAAAGGTGCTCAACATCTCTAATCATTGGGGAGATGCAAATCAAAACTACAATGAGATATCACCTAACTCCAATGAGAATGGCCTCTATCAAAAAGTTCCAAAATGACAAATGCTAGAGTGGATGTGTAGACATTGGAAAACTCTTACACTGTTGGTATGACTGCAAATTAACACAACCCCTGTGGAACGTAACTTGGGGATACCTCAAAGAGCTAAAAATAGAAACACCATTTGATCCAGCAATCCCACTACTAGGCATCTATCCAAAGGGGGAAAATAAGACATCTGCACTTGAATGTTTATAGCAGCACAATTTATAATTGCAAAGATGTGGAAACAACCCAAATGCCCATCAATGCATGAGTGAATTAACAAAATGTGGTATATGTATATCATGGAATACTACTCAACTACAAAAAACAATGGTGATCTAGCACCTCTTATATTATCCTGGATAGAGATCAAGCCCATCCTTCAAAGTGAGGTATCACAAGGATGGAAAATCATGCACCACATGTACTCACCATCAAACTTGTACTAATTGATCAATACTAAGGTACTCACATGGTAGTAATACTCACTAGGCGCTGGTCAGGTAGGGAGGTAGGGTGCTGGGGGGTAGAGCAAGTGGGCTGGATAAACCCACAGCTAATGGAGATGGGGTGCACTTTATGGGAGAAGGACAGGTTTGTGGCCCTGGCTTGAGCGAGGCAAATGCATTTCATGTAACCAAAATGTTTGTATTTCCATAATATCCTGAATTAAAAATAATAAAAAAAATCTAAAAGGAGAGATAGATTCCAATACGATAAGAGCTGGGGAATTCGACACCCCCCTCTCACCACTAGACAAATCATCTAGATAGGAAATCAACAAAGAAACATTGGATTTAACCTGAACTTTAGATAAAAGAGACCTAAAATACATTTACAAAATACTATCCACCAGCTGCAAAATACATGCTCTTCCCATCAGCACATGGAATATTCTCCAGGATAGATTATGTGTTAGGCCACAAAACAAGTCTCAACAATTCTTTTAAAAAATTGAAATTGCACCAGTGTCTTATCAGACTACAATGAACTAGAAATCAATAACAAGGGGAAATGAGAAGTGTACAAATACATGGAAATTAAACAACATGCTTGTTAATGACCATTAGGTCAATGAAAAAATTAAGAAAGAAATAAAAAAGTTCTTGAAACAAATGAAAATGGAAACACAACATACAAAAACCTATGGAATAGAACCAAAGCAGTACTAAGAGGGAATTTTACAGCAATAAATGCCTATATCAAAAAAGTAAAAGGATTACAAATAACCAACCTAATGATACACCTCAAGGAACTAGAAAAGAAAGAACAAATCAAACACAAAATTAGTAGGATAGAAATAATGATAAGAATACAATTAAGCAAAAAAAAAAAAAACCAATAAAAGTAAAGGATAAACAAGTTGGTTGTTTGAAAATATAAACTAATCAAACTTTTAGGCAAATTTACCAAAAAAGAAAAAAAAAAGAAAGAAAGAAAGAGAAGACCCAAATGAATAAAATCAGAGATAAAAAGGAAACGTTACAACTCATACCACAGAAATACAAAATATCATTAAAGACTACTATGAACAACTATTTACCAGCAAATCCGAAAACCTGGAAGAAATATATAAATTCCTGGACACATATAAGTTACCATTAAACCAGAAAGAAATAGAAAATCTGAACAGATGAATAATGAATAATGATACTGAATAAATAATAAGAAGTCTGAAACAAAGTAAGAAGAGCCCAGGACTAGATGGCCTTACAGCTGAATTCTACCAAACTTATAAAAAAGTTAAGCTATTATTCTTTTTTTAATAATAGCTTTATTGAGCTATAATTCACATAGCATCATATTCACCCTTTTAAAGTGTATATCATGTTCACAACTTTTTCTTCAGTGGTTCAGAAAAAGAATCATGTACATTAGAGAAACATGGTAAAACGTCAACAATTAGGGAATATGGGTAGAGAATATGGAAATTTTATGTACTGTTCTTGTCACTTTTCTCTAATTTGAGATTATCTTAAAATAAAATATTTTTAAAATGAAAAAATGTACGATGCAATGGTTATAGCATATTCACACAGTTGTGCAATCATCACCACTCTCTAATTCCAGAAAAAAATTTTAAGGACAGTTTTTCTGTGTTTGTTTTCCTATCATTCCTTTCTTTTTCACTTGATACACAAAAGTTTATGAATATTGACAGAAAAATGGCTTTAAAATTTTCTTAAAGTTTTCATACGTTGAACTGAAAGACTAAAGTGTGTCATAAGTGAAAGGAAATGAAGTATTAATATAATTAGAACACTTAAAATGAAAATTCTTATGTGACTAAAAGAAAGTTTACTTTCTTTAAAGAAAGTTAAAGTAGTTAACTTTAGTCTATATCCTTTGTTGAAGCTTTTGGATAGAATCCTGGAATAAATTGTCAGTCATATGCAAAACTCCTGTCTACTTCTTAAAACTTGAATTGAGGAAGGAAATGCTTTGTACAAACATGGCAAATACTTTATTATCAGAACATTCCTGTTTCTTACTCTCATACTACTATGTGCGTTGTACTGTATCTTCCTTTGAGAGGTAGAAACTATTTAGAGAACTGCCTTAATTTTTATATGCATTGGAGCAACATAATCAATGTTGGCAATGTTTATTTATTTATTTATTATTTTTATTATTTCCGCATATTATGGGAGTACAAATGTTTAGGTTACGTGTGTTGCCTTTCCCACTTCCCCCCCAGAGTCAGAGCTTCAAGCGTGTCCATCCCCCAGATGGTACGCATCACACTCATTATGTATGTATATATCTATTCCCTTCTCCCCCCTCCCATCTGCCTGATGCCCGATAAATGTTAGTCCTATATGTCCACTTAGGTGAATCCCAACAACCTAGGCATAGAAGGAACATATATCAAAATTATAAAAGCCATATATGACAAACAAAGCCAAAAGTTGAAAACATTCACAGTCAGAACTGGAACAAGACAATGAGGCCCACTGTCACCATGTATATTCAACATAGTGCTGGATGGAAGTCCTAGCCAGAGCAATCAGGCAATGGAAAGAAATTAAGAGTATCCAAATTGGGAAAGTTCAGATCAAACCATGCTTTTTGCAAATTATATAATCTTATATATTGAAAACCCTGAAGATTCCAAAAAGAGACTCCTAGAATTGATAAATAAATTCAGTAAAGTCTTGGGGTAAAAAATCAATATACACAAATCAGTAACACAATAACAGTCAAGCTGAGAGTCAAATCAATTCTCAATACTGTTCACAATAACTACAAGGAAAATAAAACACCTAGGAATATACTTAACCATGGGTGTGAAAGATATCTGCAAATAGAACTACCAAGCACTCAGGAGGGAAATTGCTGAAGATACAAACAAATTAAAGAAAACATATCATGCTCATGCAACAGTAGAATCAATATTGTTAAAATGTCTATACTTCCAAAAGCAATTTAATTCAAGTCTCATCAAAATATAAATGTCATATTTCACAGACATATAAAAAATAATTTTATACTTTGTTTTGACCTAAAAAAGATCCAGAATACCCAAAGCAATCTTAAGCAAAAGGAACAAATCTGGAGTCATCACATTATTAGACTTCAAACTATACTACTAGGCGATAATAACAAAAACAGCATGAAATTGGCACTGAAATAGTGACATAAACCAATGGAACAGAATAAAAAACTGGATATAAATCCATATTCATACAGTAAACTGATAGGGATAAAACAGACAACAGTATACACTGGGGAAAAGAATCACTATTCAATAAATGGTGCTGGTAAAATGGGATGGCTCCAAGATTTCTTCTGTTCCATTTTTTTATCATTTTAATCTCTTTGTTAAATTAGTCTGATAGGCTTCTGAATTCTTTCTCTGTGTTGTCTTGAAGTTCATAGAGCATCTTCAGAGAGCTATTTTGAATTCTGTGTCTGAAACATCACTTATCTCCATCACTCCAGGATTGGTCACTGGAACATTATTTAGTTCATTTAGTGAGGTCATGTTTTCCTGGATGTTCTTGATGCTTTTGGATATTTGTTGATGTCTAGACATTGAAGATTTAAGTATTTAGTCTAATCTTCTCAATCTGGGCCTTTTTGTGCCTGTAGCTATTTATTCTAATTTTCTCAGCCTGGGCCTTTTTCTCCCTCTTAATTATTTATTATTATTATTTTTTAAAGTAACCATATAATCATTTATTCCAGCATATTATGGGGGTACAAATGTTAAGGTTAGGTATATTTCCCTTGCACCCCCTCCACCCTCGAGTCAGAGCTTCAAGCGTGTCCACCCCCAGTTGGTGTTCATCACACTCATTATGTATGTATATGTCCATTCCCTCCCCGCCCCACCTGCCCGACACCTGATAGATGTTATTCCTATATGTCCACTTAGGTGTTGATCAGTTAATACCAATTTGCTGGTGAGTACATGTGGTGCTTATTTTTCCATTCTTGGGTTGCTTCACTTAATAGAATGGGTTCCAGCTCTATCCAGGATAATACAAGAGGTGCTATATCACCATCATTTCTTATAGCTGAATAGTACTCCATGGTATACATATACCATATTTTATTAATCCACTCATGTATTGATGGGCACTTGGGTTGTTTCCACATCTTTGCAATTGTGAATTGTGCTGCTATAAACATTCGAGTGCAGGTGTCTTTTTCATAGGGTGACTTTTGTTCTTTTTGGTAAATGCCCAGTAATGGGATTGCTGGGTCAAATGGTAGATCTATTTGTATCTCTTTAAGGTATCTCCATATTGCTTTCCACAGAGGTTGAACTAGTTTGATGTCCCACCAGCAATGTAGAAGTGTTCCTGTCTCTCCACATCCATGCCAACATTTATTGTTTTGGGACTTGTTAATAAAGGCCATTCTCGCTGGAGATAAGTGATATCTCGTTGTGGTTTTGATTTACATTTCCCTGATGATTAGAGATGTTGAGCATTTTTCCATGTTTATTGGCCATTATCCTGTCTTCTTTTGGAAAGTTTCTGTTCGTGTCTTTTGCCCACTTTTAGATAGGGTTGTTTGATTTTTTCTTGCTGATTTTCCTGAGTTCTAAACAGATTCTAGTTATCAGCCCTTTATCGGATGTGTAGCTTGCAACAATTTTTTTCCCATTCTGTGGGTTGTCTGTTTGCTCTCTTGACCGTTTCTTTGGCTGTTCAAGGGCTTTTTCACTTGATCAGTTTCCATTTATTTATTTTTATTGATACTGTGATTGCCTTTGGGGTCTTCTTCATCAATTCTTTGCCTAGGCCAATGTCTAGAAGAGTATTTCCAACATTTTTCTCTAGAATTCTAATAGTTTCATGCCTAAGGTTCAAGTCTGTTACCCAGCATAAGTTGATTTTTCTGAGAGGTGAAAGGTTTGGGTCCTGTTTCAGTCTTTTACATGTGGCTATCCAGTTTTCACGGCACGATTTATTGAATAAGGATTCTTTTCCGCACTGTATGTTTTTGTCTGCTTTGTCAAAGATTAGGTGGCTATATGAGGATGGCTTTATATCTGGGTTCTCTCTTCTGTTCCATTGGTCAATGCCCCTGTTCTTGTGCCAGTCAAAAGCTGTTTTAATTACTATAGCCTTGTAGTTAGTTTGAAGTTTGGTAAATTGATACCTCCCATTTTGTTTTTATTACCTAGGATTGCTTTTGCTATACTGGGTCTTCTCTGGTTCCATATGAAGCGTAAAATTATTTTTTCTATATCTGTGAAAAATGATGATGGTATTTAATGGGGATTGCATTGATTCTGTAGGTCACTTTGGGTAGTATATTCATTTTAACAATGTTGATTCTGCCGATCCATGAGCATGGTGTGGTCTTCCATCTGTTTACATTCTCTTCTATTTCCTTCTTCAGTGTTCCATAGTTCTCCCCGTAGAGGTATTTTACATAAATATATTCCTAGTTACTTTATTTTCTTTGTTGCTATTTTGAAGAGAATTGAGTCTTTAATTTGGTTCTCACTTTGACTGTTGTTGGTGTATAAGAATGCCTTTGATTTGTGTGTATTGAATTTGTACCCTGAGACGTTACTGAATTCATTTATCCTTTCAAGGAGTCTCTTGGTTGAATCCTCGGGATTTTCTGGGTATTATATCATGTCATCAGCAAAGAGTGAGTGTTTGATCTCTTCTGTTCCCATTTGGTTGCCCTTAATCTGCTCTCCTGTCTGATTGCAATAGCAAGGACTTCCAGCACTATGGTGAATAGAAGTGGAGATAGTGGGCAACCTTGCCTTGCTCCAGTTCTAAGTTAGAATGCTTTCAATTTTACCTCATTCAGTATAATATTGGCTGTGGGTTTGTCATATATGGCTTGTATCATTTTTAGGTAAGCCTATATTGTTAAGCGTTCTTATCATAAAAGGGTGTTGAATTTTGTCAAATGCTTTTTCTGTGTCTATTGACAAGATCATATAGTCTTTGTTTTTGCTTCTGTTTATATGGTGACTTACATTTATAGATTTGCATATGTTGAACCATCCCTGCATCCCTGGGATGAAGCTCACTTGGTTATGATGGATTATTTTCTAGATAAGCACCTGGATTCGATTAGCTAGAATTTTTTTCCTTTTATTTCATCATATAACAGGGGTAAAAATATTGTTAGGGTTACATACATTGCCCTTGCCACCCCTTCCCCTCGATGTGCCAGCACTTCAAGCGTGTCCAATTCCCAAGTGGCGCACACCGCACCCATTATGTAAGTGTACACATCCTCCCTCCTCCCGCCTGCCCTCCACCCGACAAAAGATTTTTTTTTTTTTACATTTTGGTTACATTGTATATCTTTGCCTCTCCCTAAGAAGGGTTAGAGGTATGCCCATGCCCTGCACAATGCTCGCCACATCCCTATGATGCAGGTCTCGCCTCCCCCAATACCTGGTGAACACTACCACCATTTGAGCACCATAGTTTTAATCAGTCAGTACCAATTTGATGGCAAGTAGATGTGGAGCCCATTTTCCATATATTGTGTCACCTCACTTTGGATAATGGGCTTAAGCTTAATCTAGGATAGCATAAACGATGCTAGCTCAGTGTCGTTTCTTAGAATTGAGTAATATTCCATTGTGAGCATATA
>CAUYPO010002619.1:0-17208 GCA_963574435.1 Cheirogaleus major | reverse complement strand
TTCTTGCAAGTCGTTGAATTTTCTTATGATCCATGCTCGAAATTCTTCTTCTGTCATTTTAGTGGTCTGATTTTGGTTGCTGTCCATTTCTAAGGGGCTGGGGTTCCTCTTTGGTGGTGTGCTTTCCGTTTGGGTCTTCATGTTTCCAGAGATCCATCGATGATTTCTTCCCATCTGGATCAGTTGTTGCTTCTTAATTTTAGGTTTCTGTTCGGATAATGACACGCCCTGTTTAGTCTCTGAGCCAGTAGGTGGTGTTTGTGAGTGACATTTGACCACACCCTGTATGATGAGTCAGTAGATGCTGTAAAAGTGTGCGCAGAATGTAGATGCTGTAAAAGGGTGCGCAGAATGTCCTCCCTGTCAGTAGGTGGCACTTGCCCAGAGGAGCAGGCTACACTGCTGTTGTTGGGTCCTATAACCAGCTCTTGTTCCTCTGGAGAGGCACTCTAGTGCCTCAGGTGGTGGGTGGGGCCCTGGGACTTCCACGTATGTCCTTATTCTCCACTTCAGTGAGGGCTGGTCTGGGAGTGAGTCTGGGTGGAGCTGGATTGGGTAAGCTTGCCCTGGAGCACCACAAATGCTGTTATCAGGGATCAAAGTCTTGTTCTCTGCTTCCTGGAAAAGCTGTCAGGGAGGGGCTGCGATGGCCCCACTCAGTCATAAAGTCTGCGTGTGGGGATGGGGCTGTCTGAGACCTCCACTCTGGAGCAGGCCTCACTCCTTTCCACCCTCCCCAACTCCGCGCCTTCTTCTGGGCCTCTGCCAGCAGTCCAGACGTCTCGCCACCGGGTCTCCTCTGGCTGTGATGCAGGCCGGGAGGTTCCCTGTGCTGGGTCGCCGTCTGGGCTGGGCACACGGCCCCCCTTTGTGAGCAGGGTTGCCCTCAAGCACGCTGATCTGCCCCTGAAGGCACACACACCTTAGCAGGGTCCTTCCGAATATCCCTGTGCCCCGGGCAACGTGAGACCTGGGTGCACGGGATTTGGTCCACAGGTCTGACCTCTGGGCCCCGGAGTTCAATCCCTGACCCCACCAGGGAGAGGAGTGCCAGTCCTAATTCCCCCATGGGGATCCCAAGCTGGGTAGATGTCTCTCAGCCTCAGGGTCTGCCCCGTTCTGCCGGAATCACTAGGCCAGCAGCACCTGGGAGGGCTGGTGGGTAGGGAGCTCCCCATATGAGTACCCCTCAATCAGCTGTAGAGCCCCAAAAGGGAAGGTCCCATTCCCTGGAGATGCCTCTGGCTGGTGGCTATATTGTCCCTCTTGGCAGCCACAAATAGGGACAGGGGAGGGGAGAGTGGAACAATATGGCGCCTGCCGCGCGGTCGGGTCTGTGCACACCGAGGTGCCCCGAGGGAGTTGGGAGCTTGGTGCCGCATCTGCTACAGGCTTACCGCTCACTGGCAGCGGCCGTCTCTGGGCTGGTGTCCCCAAGTCTCTCCAATCGCTGGGGAGCCCACCAGCAGTCCAACATGCAAGGGAGGGGAAAGTTAACCACTCCACCTACCCTTGCCGCTGGTCTCCAAACTGCTCCCTCGGGAGGTCTCTTCTCCTGGTTCTCCTCTGCAACCTCCCCCCATGGAGTCTCCCGTAGTCTCCAGTACCCCTACTTCCAACCCCCATCTGATGTATGGTCGTCTGCTTGCTTCTTTCTTCTAATATCTTCTAGAAGCTGTCTTTTCTGCAGAGACACTCTGTCTGGCGGTGTTTCTCATCTGCCATCTTGCTCCACCCCTGATCCTTCTTGAAGACTATCTTAGACATGACAAGCTTGATTAATCTGCCCCCTTGGAATCTCCATCACTATCATGTAGGGGCCAGCCTGTCAATTTTTATATTTGGTATATTGTCACAAATTTAATATTCTAGTTAACTTGGTTAATGGGAAAGTCATTAATGCTTAAAAAAATCTTTCTAAAATATAACAGCTACATTCTTCGGTAAATATAATTTATTAAGTATAATTAACTTTCTCTTCAAAGATTCAGGATATTTAATTGCCTCAGGTGTTTTTTTAAATAAATTTCACTTTTCATTTGAAATATTTCAGCCCTAGAATACTAAAGAGGTAAGAGATGAGACTGAATCTATACTAGCCCCAGATTATACCCTTAAATTTGTTTCTCTAACTCATTGTTTCAAAAACAAAACACTGACACTATTTAATGTATATGATTTAGTCTCTCCTTTTAAAAAGTCTTATTAAGACTGCTGATTAGGTATATCAGTTAATATTGGTTTTTTAAGTTATACTAATTCTTTCAACATAAGATACAATCGGTACTCAACAAGTATTTACTTGTATTCAACAAGTATTTACTTAGTGTCTACTCTTGGCCAGGCCCTGCCCCCCAATATGGGAAAAATACTCTTTAATTTCACAATTGCAAATGTCCACATGAAATAACATATGAATAGAAAGCACAAAAAGGGACTGAGAGGCAGTACACTAAGAAGGTTAAGACCTGGAAATCAAACAAAAAGAGAGACAACACCCAGCCTGGCCACTTAGTTGTAGTATGTCCTTGGGCAAATTGTTTACCTGTAAAAGCTTCAATATTCTGCTTTGTAATCTGAGATTAATATTATCTACCTAAGTTATAGAAAACTGAAGGACATTGGGTCCATGACAAAGAAATGAGAAGAGGCAATGGTAAGAAGGAAAACATATATATTTTTTTTGATCTGGTGTCTTGCCATGTTGTCCAGGCTGTTCCCCAGCTCTTGAGCTCAAGTAATCCTCCTACCTCAGCCTCCAGAGTAGCTGGGATGACCAGCACACCTGGCTAACGTAAACTGGCTAACATAAATATTAACATGGAAAAATCAACTCAAAATAAACATGCCAACTTCATATTCTTGCTTGTTTACTTTAGTAACTGCAGGGCTACGTAGTTAATAGCTCTGAACTTGAAATTCAGGTGTCTCCCTGTACAAGTTCAAATCCAACTCCCTTCCATTTATCCTTCCCGTGATGTTTCATTTTGTTTTCTTTTTCATCTGAACTTGAGGGTAGGATCTATGTGTGTTACATGTTTGGATCCACACAACCCTTAACACAGTCCACAGCAGACAGTAGTTAATTTAATATTTATTGAATGATTATCTGTACTTATGCAGTTTGAAGTTAGATCTGGATGTCTATGTACGTGTATGTGTGTGTGTGTATATATATATATACATAAAATATATTTTTTAACCCAGATTTACTTTTTCATGTGTGAAGGCAGGCACCTATGGGAACACAATTGAGCCTTACAATTTATATCACAGATGATGCCTCCCTCATTCAGACATTTATCCCACTGGAAGTGGGAGCACCCCAGGAATGATGACTTTGCATCTAGAAAAAGGGGAGGAAAGAGTTAAGATATATTGTGGCATTTGGTAGTAGGCATGCCAAATTCGAAAGCAGTCTCACTGTCATCACAACTAGCACAGAATAAGTAATGAGGATATTAGTTTGCAGTTTTATCTGTAATTTTTTTGGCTTTGTAGTTACCTAGGAGTGAGAAACATGATTTTTACACTTAATTATATGTTTTCATAATTGTATATATTCAAGTGATATTGAAATACATTTAAATCAATATGAAAAATACATAAGAATTGTTTTATTAAGGATCCAGATATTATTCAATTTTGAGAACAATCATCCCAAACTCTGCTCATGGACATACATGGGCAGGACTGGAAACAGAGAAGGGTGGAAGGGCACTCCTAGAAAGAGGAACAGCATAAACAAAGACATCAATATGGGAGAGCATGGGAAGTGCTCAGAGAGGAAAGGGACAGTCATGGGAAACACGGAAATGCAGGGTAGAAGCCAAACCACAGAGGCTCTTACATATCGTGCTAATAAACAGGGGGATATTCTGTAAATAATTGGAACTATTGAAGACTTCTGAACAGTTACTGATAAGATCAAAACTTTTATTTTGCAGGGCTGATATACGCTGAAGGTGGAAAGTGCGTAGGTAGGAAGACCAAATAGGAGGATACTAGAACAGACTAACTTATGTGAATAGAGAGGATGATGAAAAAGGCAATGCAAATGAAGAGTAAACAAGGCTTGGGAAATAACTGGATGTGAAAGGACAGGAAAAGACACGCCAAAATTGACATGAATTAGTCTACAATAACAAATTTCTGTTTATTTATGAAATATTTTAGTCATACAAAAATATCTAGAAAATAAGACAACGAACATCTGTGTGTCCAGCAACCAGCTTAAGAATTACAACACTGCAGCACCCTGGATGCCTCTTCCCTCTCTTCCTTCTCAGACATAACCAGTAACCAATATTCTAAATTTGATGTTTATCCTCCCCATGAATTTCTTTATACTTTTCCTATATATGTTGTACCTATAAACATATGGTACAGTTCTGAGGATTTAACTTTATATGAGTGTATCATAGAGTATATCATTTTACAAACTGTATATTCAACTTAATGTTATTGAGATTTATCATACATTCACCTTCCCTGTAGAGTATTTCATTTGTACAGTTCTAACGTAATATTTCATTTTCAACACATACTCTCATTTACTCATTCCAGCTCACAAATTTATTCACTCTTGATGATAAATAATTTAGTTATTTTCAAATGTTGCTATTACTAGCAATGTTGTAGCAAATATTTCTCTTGGTACACTATACAACACTTTCTCTGAAGTCTATACCTAGGATTACTGGGTCCAAAGATATGTATATCTTCACTAAGTACTGACAAAGCTTTACCCAAAATGGTTTTACCAACTGATGTTCCAACCAAGCATTTTTTTTATTTTTTATTTTTTGAGACAGAGTCTCATTCTTTTGCCTGGGCTAGCGTGCCATGGCGTTAGCCTAGCTCACAGCAACCTCAAATTCCTGGACTCAAGCCATCCTCCTGCCTCAGCCTCCCAGGTAGCTGGGACTACAGGCACACATCACCGTGCCCAGCTAATTGTTTTCTATTTTTAGTTGTTTGGCTAATTTCTTTCTATTTACAGTAGAGACGGGGTCTTGCTCTTGCTCAGGCTGGTCTCAAACTCCTGAGCTCAAGCAATCCTCCCACCTTGGCCTCCCAGAGTGCTAGGATTACAGGTGTGAGCCATCGTGCTCAGCCCCAACCAAGCATATTTTAAACTTATCCAAGTCAACATTTGGTATTGTCTGATTCTGATGGGTGTAAAATGGCATTTTATAATATTTTAATTTGCACTTTCATGATAATAGGTGGTATACGGTATGTTTTGTGCCACATTTTGTTTATGGTACATATGTCTTCAAAGTTAACATGAGTTAACGAATCAATCTTATCTATTGTACTTTGCATTTTTTCCTTTGTGTTTAAGAAATTCTTCTCTACTTCTGATGAAAAAGTTCTTAAGTTGTACAATCTGACGGTATATAAAATTAAGTGAATTTAAAAATGTCTTGTTAAAACTACTCAAGGCATAGTTATATAGGCCAAAAACTTACACAATTCTAAATCTTCTCACCTAACATAAAGTAAGATAAACTATGTATGTCCAAAAGTAACAAAATCAAGAAGTACACAAGTGAAGAAAGACACAAATATATGCAAAGTATTTTACGACAGGTTCCAATGAATCTCAAAATGGACCACATTAATTTCTTTAGAAGAGAAAAGTCCTTTCTATTACTCCTCAGCAAATCCAAAATTTCAGATTAAAATAACAATGTGAAGCCATTTTTACCCATCAGCTTAGTGCAGATAATTACAAGAACACTGGATGCTGATGAGGGTGAGGTGCAACACAGCAGTCTCATATACCTCCTGTAGGGATAGAAACTGGAACATCTGGGGAAAGCAATCTACCTATACATATCATAAGCCTTAAAACAGTACAAAACTTTTAACCCAGAAATGTAAAGGTATAATGAGGAAAACAGGCAATGACAGATGCATAAAATAGCGTCATCACAGCATAAAATATGAATGTAAAATTGGAAGTCCTCAATGTTCAATGTTAGTGTGATTCAATAAATTATGGCAGATCTATAAAATAGATTGTTGCATAGCCTCTAAACTTGAGATTTACAGAAAATGTTTAATGATGGGTAAAAATTTAAGCCAAAAAAAGTGCAGTCACATATACAGTACAACATGAGCCATTCAAAATAGATAAAAGAAACTTACTCAAATGTTTATTAATATTTTCCTACATATCCACAGTATACACATAATAATTTACATATAATTAGAGAAAGAGCATTTAAGAATAATTGTATACTAGAACAAAAGAGAATAATGCCCATATTTTCTTCCAACAATAATATACTGGTGCTACATAAACTCAAGATATTCAAATTACATTGAGATATTAGTTAGTATTATGTCTTATCAATCTCAAGACTGAACACCCCAAAACATGAGACAATAAACATATATGTCATCATACATAGGAGAGCTTAATAAAAAGCTATTTCTTTGTTGTTTAAAAGACAATAAATAAATGATTTTCTGAAACTGGAGATGTACACGATTTGGAAGCAGTACCGTAACTTTTTCTTTACCAGTCTGACAGTCCTTTCCTTCCTTGGCTTTGCTGAGAAGTGGGCACCATGACACAGCACTATAAACCCTGACCTACAACTGTCTGGACCAGAGAGGAATACTTCATCAGAAGTTTGCCCAATGTTAACTAGGACTCCGCAGCCTGGGACAAAAGCAGAGACAGTCAAATCAGACTTGTCTATTTGGGGGAAACTAATTAAAAGTTTGAGGCAGTCAGTGGTGTGAACTAAGCTTAGAGATCATAAGGTGAGGAAATCTAAAGGCTGGATGGAAATTACCTTGGCAGTGCCATGCAGCTCCAGAGCCCCTGCCATCAGTGCTGGTGCCCGACCAACCAGCTTGAGAGAGTTTCAGCCTTGGGTTTCATCTGAGTCTTCTGTGTAATAATACCCCTTGCTAGAACTAGCTTGAGGAGTATCTCTTCCTAGCGCATAAAGAGCCCTACCTAAAATCAGAAGTGTTCTTCTCACATCGTGCCAAGTATCTGCCATAACTACCAGCACAGAAGCCAATTTAATTATTATAAGAGAATGACATATACACATTAAATATAAAATTAGAGAAACAGATAGCTAGAAAAGGAAGAAAAACACTTTGTAAGTACTTCATGCCCAAGAAAGTTGCAGAATGTCTTATAAAGTTTCTATACTGAAATTATAACAGTAGTTGTATTAAAGTATGAAACAATCTTGGATCTATGTTATATATTTCACTATTAATAGAAGAAATGGACTCATAAGATTACTACAATAATAGAAGTGCTCTGGCTGAATGCTTCAGTTGAAGGCATTCACGTACCAAGTTTCAAAAACTTAATTAAACTAAACCTTGGAGATGCCACAAATGTAGACAATATATACATTATCAAAAACCAACCCTTATTCTGTCACAGACTATGTAAATGAGAAATATAAGAAAGTTATGCCTCTATATTTTTAATTCAAAGGTTCTATCAAATAAGCTGGCTATATTGGTTATAAATCTATTCACACAATATTTAATTATTAAAACTATCATAAATCTAAATACCTAATCCTACTTTCAGAAATACAGATAAACCTTTATGCTAAATCATTTCCGGAATTCATCTCTACAATTCTAAAATATTAAAACTAAGTTCTCAACTTATTTCCCCATTCTAAAAATTCCTCAGTTTTTTTACTTCTATTTTTTTTACTTCTATTTATCTTATAGACTTGTTCAGATGCTCAAATTTCCTATGTTCTTTTTGTTTGTTTTTTAATTTTAAAACAACATTTGCTCACTGATGGACACAAACATCCACATACATCCAAATACAACCAAAAATCTACACAAATCTATTAATTATAAAGCCTGAGTACTGCTGATTTTCCAAAAGGAGTCACTAATAAGATCTCATTAAGAGTTTTGTATTTTTCAGAATCACTCTTTGTATACTAGCTACTTTTTAAATTAGAGCCTAAGTTATTTCAGACGTGACTGCTAAGTCTACAATAGACTACATCTGTCATTTGATAACTTTTCAGGAAATTAGTTCTAAGATTTTAAGCATCACCATGTGCACAGTGTAAATTACCATGGAGTACAGTGCTTAGTCTTAGCTCTGAAAGTTTTAGAATAGCTTTGGGCAACCAGTAATAAAATTCAACCTATCCTATAAAGCACAATCATCGAAAACAAAGTTAAGACGATCGACTACAAAAGTATAGTAAGAAAAATGAAGAAACAAATCCACAACCCATTTTTTGTACTTAAACTTATAGCTAAACAAACAAAAATAACTATATTATTTTACCTAATGGTAAAATGTTTAAAGAATGTTTTCTCTACTTTAATATCAGCTTCCCAAAGATTGTTCCATTTCTAGATATCCAGAAAATGCAAGCCATAGAGTTGACATTCTATATATAATATTTGTTGAAATGAATTTGCATGCTTCATAAGAACCAGATGTCAGGCCAGGCATGGTGGATCACGTCTGTAATCCTAGCACTCTGGGAGGCCAAGGCAGGTGGATCGCTCAAGGTCAGAAGTTCGAAACCAGCCTGAGCAAGAGCGAAACTCCGTCTCTACTAAAAATAGAAAGAAATTAATTGGCCAACTAAAAAAATATATATATATATAAATATATAAATTAGCCAGGCATGGTGGCGCATGCCTGTAGTCCCAGCTACTCGGGAGGCTATGACAGAAGGACTGCTTTAGCCTGGGAGTTTGAGGTTGCTGTGAGCTAGGCTGATGCCAAGGCACTCTAGCCTGAGCAATACAGTGAGACTCTGTCTCAAAAAAAAAAAGAACCAGATGTCATAACCAACTTTAAGCCCAACCAGCAAATGATACCATAACAAAAGCAGAAGCTATACATCACTCACGCTATGTTTAATCACAAAATATTTCATATTTTCTAATTATATATTACTAAATACTAATGTGAAGGGTAGTTTTCTAAGATCAGAATTTCCTTTTATAAGCAACTGAAATCATGTTGGATGCACCTATAGTTAGGAGAGCTGAAGTTATACAAAAATAGCATGATCAATTATTTCAAGCCCAATGACATTAAACTTTATCAGAGTTTGCAACTGTCGCAGTTATAACAGAATACTACAAACTGAGTAGCTGAAAAACAAACATTTATTTCTCAGAGTTCTGGAGGCTAGAAATCAAAGATCAGCATGCCAGTCTGGTCTGGTTCTTGGTGAGGGCCCTCATCAAATTATGTCCCCACATGGCCATCCCTTGGTGCATGCACACAAAGAACTCCTGCATCTTTTTTTTTTTTTTAATATGGACACTAATTCCATCATGAAGGCCCAACCCTCATGACCTAATTTAACCCTAATTACCTACAAGAAGCTCCATCTCTGAATACTATCACATTGGGGATTAGGGTTCAACAGATGAATTTTGGGGTAGCACAAACATTCAGTCCCCAGCAGCAAGTATCCTTGATTTACTTCTGACTAATGAATTTCATCACAAACACTTCCAGATGAAAACAGTCACAAAAACATTACTATGGGGGCACTTTCAAGATGACCTGAATAACCATATCATCAAAAGAAGAACTCTACTTTAAAAACTCTTGCCAAATACATAGAAGATTCATTATCACTAATTATAGTTTTTGGTCACTCCTCAGGAAGTGCACATTTCCATGAAAGATAATAACAAATGATTTTTCTCAAAATGCACTACTAAAACAAGGTTCCAGATTAACATTAGAAGACTAATTATAGAACAACAATAGTAAATATGATAGGCATTATATGTGTGTGTGTAAATATATGTGAATATATAAAACATAACATGTGCTTACTCTGCAAGTACTGATAAAGCAATGGGAGGTTTCATGAATGTGCCAAAGACAGGATAAGACTTGAAAAATGCTTATGAAATGGATAAATGGAAAAGAGCCAGGAGGATCCTTCTTCTAAGGCTTTGCTTCTCAAAGTATGGACTGGACTGTGTATCAGCAGCACAGGCTTCCACTGGGAGCTTGTGAGAAATGCAGAATCTCAGGCCCCACCCTAGACCTACTGAATGAGAATCTGGATTTTAAAGATCCCAAATAACTTTGATGCATAATAAAATTTAAGAATAGCAGTTTAAGAATAGCATCTTTAGAAAAATAAGGTCAGCACATGTGGTACAACAAGGACATACAAGAGAAATAATTGTGGGGAGGGAAAAAATCCTCATTTCAGAGCAAGACAACAGAGAATGTAATATGAGATATATTTTTAAAATTATTAATGTGCTTTTTTTTCTCTTTTGCATTTACATGAATAATGGGAGAAGAGGCAGGCATTGGTGTCATCCAGCCAGAAGTGAAAGAGTACAGTGACTTACTTTCCCAGGTATCCCAGGCAGAGCCTGCAAGCTGGGGTGACAGAGAGCAATCAGTTAGTAACAACTGCAGAAGGCAGATGGGTCTAAGACCTTTATCTTGAGCTCACCTCTGGAACATTCCAGAGGTGAATTTTATGTATGAGATGATGAGACTGCTACAAGCAGAGGGGCTTATTTGGGATAAGAAAGTCTCCTAGGCAGCAATGCATTCAAGCAGCCTGGTAAAGAAGTGTGGCTAAGCAGATAGAACCTCTCCCCAGCACCATGGCACCTCTGTGGAACGCATACAACATATAATTTTCCTCATGCTTGAGATGACCAGAGAAGGCAGAGCACTCAAGGTAGCTAAGAGCCTGGCTACCATGCACTGGCTCTACATCAAAGGGATGCCTGGGAAAAACAGAGTGGGAGGCCCCAGCATCTGGGAGATCGAAAGGAAAACTGCAGACAATTCAGGGTGCATAGGACTCACAAAGATAGTATACTGCTTAACATATGCTCAAAATGAAAAATCACAAGAGGATACAATCTCCCATGAGATACAATCAAGCACCACAAACACCTCAACCCTAAGAACATCAAATAATGAATTTTTCACAGACTGAAATAGGTATGATACAACGAAAGTGACTTTTAAAAAGCTAGAAAATAAAGGAATGGAATAGTAAACAATTTTTAAAAGAAAGATTAGAAATACTTTTTAGAAATAAAAATGTCACCATTAAAATTAAAAACTCAATATATTAAAGGGCAGAGTAGGTTATTAGTCACTAGATGAAATGAACCTAGAAGATACATAAGTAGTACAACAAGATAAAAAGATTAAAAACCAGAAAGAGGTTAAATAGAAGTTACAATGAGATGCCCAACCTATATATAAAAAAAGGAACTCCAAAAGGAAAGGAAAGGAGAGAAAGACACAAGACACTACCTCTTTTAAAAAAACATAGCCTGAGCAAGAGCGAGACCCCATTTCTACTAAAAATAGAAAGAAATTAATTGGCCAACGAAAAATATATAGAAAATATTAGCCAGGCATGGTGGTACATGCCTGTTATCGCAGCTACTCGGGAGGCTGAGGCAGAAGGATCACTTGAGCCCAGGAGTTTGAGGTTGCTGTGAGCTAGGCTGACGCCACGACACTCACTCTAGCCTGGCCAACAAAGCAAGACTCTGTTTCCAAAAGAAACCCAGGTATGATTACATGGCTGTCTGTTTGTATTTCTCAATACTTCTATATCAACGGAAAAGTCCAGAATTTAAAGTACTTTTTTGTCAATGAAGAGGTCTACAATTTAGAATACTCCTGTATCAATGAAAAAGTCCATAATTTAATATAAAAAAACAATTTAAAGAGTGGAAAGTGAAAAAGTAAAAATAGGAATGGTGCCTAATATTCTGAAAAATTCAAATGCAGAAATAAAAATAAAAATTATTTAAGGGGTATATAGACAGTTTTACTTGGATTTTATTACTTCTAATGTTAGGCATGAATTAAGAATGTTTGTGGACCAGGACACGAGTCTTTAAACCGGGTGAAAATGCTAGAGAAAATCAGGTGGATGGAAAAAGATGTTAGAGGCAAGAGAGAATAAATGAGTGGGGACAGGCGCAGAATACTGGCCCCAAATTAGGGAAGCACCACCTCATCTCATCAGTTCCGGCAACTTTACTGACTAGGGATTACAACTTTTTACAATAACAACACACCCCTTGCATACATTTCTTGATCTGATTGCTGATTGATGTGCTCAGTTTGTAAAAACTCAGTTAGCTACCATACCATGGACCAATTTTAAACTGTACAGAAATAAATGTAATTTTTGAAAGTAGATTAACTTTAGAACCATCAACTCATATAAGAAGGCAGTTTTCTTCTAACTCCCACTATGTTATATTTATCTTAATTTCAGGTTTACTTACAAGTTCCATACGTCTTAAATATCTTGAAGAACAAAATTAGTAAGCCTTAATAAAAGGCTGTCAAATAAGAGGCATGTGCCCAAATAGGAAACATACATATTATAGACTAGATAAATTATTAAGAAAAAATTCAGGACTATATCTTAGAAAGGCAAGATAAACAGAAATAGTTCCAGACAATTCAAGGCTAAGTCTTAAGGAATTCCTTTCGCAAGTTATTAAAAGGCACAAACACTTTCACAGATTCAATGCTTCACTGTTTCTATATCAAAGTTACTACCACTTTTCAAGAGATGTTTCTCTGAAAAGTAAATTCACGGTAATCCTGTCATTGTATCAGAAATCTCTTTGAGTTAACAGAACAGAAAGTTTTAGAAAGATTTTAAATTTTGTGGGAAATAATCATAAACTCCCCTGAGAAATGAACAATCTTTTCCATCAACTGAAATAATGTCTCATAATGTACACTAAGTTTTATTTTCAAGAAAAATAAAAAGTTTGCAAGAAACATTGCATTTATTCTAACAATGCATAATAAAATGAAGAGATTAATAAAGATTTACAAATCTTCCAATTACTTAAAAGTCATTCTCTACAGAATTCTTATTTATTTATTTATTTTTGAGACAGAGTCTCACTCTGTTGCCCGGGCTAGAGTGCTGTGGCGTCAGCCCAGCTCACAGCAACCTCAAACTCCTGGGCTTAGGTGATCCTCCTGCCTCAGCCTCCCGAGTAGCTGGGACTACAGGTACACGCCACCATGCCCGGCTAATTTTTTTATATATATATATTGTTTAGTTGTCCAATTAATTTCTTTCTATTTTTAGTAGAGACGAGGTCTCGCTCTTGCTCAGGCTGGTTTTGAACTCCTGACCTTGAGCTATCCACCCGCCTCAGCCTCTGAGAGTGCTAAGATTACGGGCGTGAGCCACCTCGCCCGGCCTCTTTCTCTCTCTTCTGTCTCCCTTTTCCACTTTTAAGGACCCTTCTGATTCCATGGGACCCTCCTGACTAATCCCACATAATCTCTCTATTTTAAGGTCAGTTGATCAGCAACCTTAATTCTATCTGCAGCCTTAATTCCACTTGCCATGTAACATAACAATATTCACAGGTTCTAGAGATTAGGACGTAGACATCTTTGAGGGAGACAATTATTCTGCCTACCACATTAACCAACATGGACGGGGGAAACCATACAACCCAGAGAGCACATGTCCCTTCTCAAGGGGCCACTTGCTCTTCAGCTCCAGTTGATGTCATCATGCATGAATATGGGTTCAGTGTGGCTGTGTCTGCCAATATTTCAAGTGAAGCTGGAAAATCAGCTTTCCAATTTTAAAATCACTGTGCAGGCTGGAAAAAAAAGAAAAAAAAATCTCAGGGGCTAGATTTGGCCTGAAGCCATCCAGGTGTGACCTCTGGGTCCACCTCCACCACATCAGCCGTGGTGAGAGGATGAGATGTTCTCTGGCATTTATAGGCTCTGCAGGCTCTAAGGGATGAGGAACCAGCTGGGCCCGGAGGTGGGAGAGAATGGGGTCAGGAGCACAGCAGGTACTGAAGGGGGTGCCTCAGGGGACAGTTCAGAGGGAGAAGGGACCAACCAGCTCCCTAAGGGCCCAACCATCACCTGCAGGAAGCAGTGGCGCATCAAAGGGTACAGGAAATCAGACTGAGGGCAACCTGAAGAAATCAACCAGAGTAAGGTGGGCTTTATGCCTCGTGACTTCAGAACAAACCAAGCACACCCTTTCTAATTTCAAAAGGTATCAGTTCTTCCCTTTCCCCTGAAACCAGTGACACTGGCTGGCTGCAAGGAGAGGATTGGCAGGCTAGGGGATGGCAGGGGTGGGGGTGGAAGGAGGCCTTTCCACCTTATGCCTTTTCATGCTTTCTGATTTTTGAACCAGGTGAAAGTATTATCTATTTAAAACATTAAATTAAAATCCTTATATTCATTTAAAAGTATTTAAAAATATAATAGTTTATTTACATTAGAGGTAAAAGCACAAACGCAGGTGTCGTGCGATGCTACTGCACTTCCACGAAGATGGTGTGCGTGGTCACATGGCAGGATGGTTTAGAAATGGTGACATGTTTATAAATTTAGCCAATTACTCTGGCCCAATCACCTGTCATTTAAACTGACAGCTGCTTTTCCTTACCTTCACATGGCAGGACTTGAATAAACCAGGCTAGGGTCTTCTGGAGTTCTACTCCATTCTGAATGGCACAAAGTAAGGCCCCGGAGTCAGTTGGCTTGTCACTTCCACACTATGTGACCTTGAGCAACATACTTAACCTCTCTGAGCTTCAGTTTCCTCATCTGTAAAATGGGAGGGATAATAATACCTACTTCATAGGATTGTTATAAAGACTGATGTGTGTAAAACGCTTGGAAGAGCACAAAATCAGTGCCTGTAAACGCTGACTCATATTATTAATCATTTTCACTATTCTCTTAACCTTGTTTGAGTAGGGGGATTATTAAAACCATAACAATTTAAGACATGTAATGTAGATAAAATGAAATAAATGTAACCTCTGGTCCCCCAAATCCTTACAGGCACCCCCGAGGGAGTATCGTTGTCTCCATTTCACAGAGAGGGAAACGGCTTGGGGAAGGTGAGAGTGTTGCTTAAGGACGTTCAGTTTGGAAATAGAGAAGACAAGGACTTGAACCAGGTTTTCAAGACTCCAGATCCCATGGCTTTCAACTTGAGGCCGTCCCATGGGATGATTATAAAGTAACAGGGCTGGATGGGGTTTGTTTGGTTTGGGGTCAGCCCCACCCCCTTCAAGGCCCCAGATCCAGTGGATTCCAGGGCAGGGCTCGGGTCAGGTCTCTGGGTTATATTCTGGCCTCAGCTTTGGAGCCAAGTTCCTCTCTCCCCTGGGAGGGAGACAGGGCTAGAGAGGGGGTGTCAGAGGCTAGAGATTGCTGCAAATGACCCTGGCCCAGCTGCTGCCTGAGCGTTCTCAGGAGGCTCTCCTAGCATCCCAAATCTACCCCAGGCCCTCTGCCACCTCCCCTGACTCTCATCACCCAAGAAGCAATTATTGCAGCTTGAAAATATATGACTGGTTCCAAACTTGTGGGTTCAATGCCCCAGAATGATGGAGGGCACTGTGCAAGCAACTCCCAGGAAGCAGGAGGGCCCCAGAGGTCAGGAGCAAAGATTTGCAGGTTTGAAACTTGGCTCTGTGTACCACTTGTCGCTGAGTGGTCTCAGGTAAGTGGCTTCACCTTTCTGAGGTTTCTGCAACTGTGTTAACAATAATACAAGAGATAATCATAGCATTTATCACAAAAGTTGTTAGAATTCTTTTTTTATATAGGGCTTTATTGAGGTATAATTTACATACCGTAAAATTCACCCACTTTAAGTATACAATTCAATGATTTTGAGAACATTTACAGAGTTATGCAACCATCACCACATCAATTTTAGAATATTTTCAACACCCCCCAAAAAATCCCATACCCATTAGCAGTCATTCCCCTTCTCCCTCCCCAGGTCTAGGCAATCACTAATCTACTTTCTGTCTCTATAGATTTGCCTCTTTTAGAAAGTTCACATAAATGGAACTGTACCTTATGTGTTCCTTTGTGTCTTGCTCCTCTCCCCTAGCATAATATTTTTGAGGTCCATCCATGATGTTGCATGTGTTAGTAGTTCATTCCTTTTTGGTAGGTGAATAATATTCCCTTGTATGAATATTCCCGCATTTTGTTGATCCATTCATCAGTTGATGGATATTTGATTCATTTCCACTTTTTGGCTATTCTGAACAACGCTGCTGTGAACATCCCTGTACAAGTCTTTAAAGTAGAAATATGTCTTCATTTCTATTAGGTGGATATCTAGGAATAGAATTTCTGGGTCATATGGTAAATTTATGTTTAACTTTTTAAAAACTATCAAACTGTTTTCCAAAGTTTTACATTCCCATCAGCAGCATATGGGGGGTTGTTGAAAGAATTAAATGAGATAATTAACATAAAGTGCTTAGCATAGTGCCTGGTCATAGTAAATCCCCAATAAGTGGTAGCTAGTCTAATAGATGTTTCAATAGACTCAGGTATAGTTACAGTGCCCAGACTGTTGCTGCCTCTTTCCCTGAAAAAAAAGTGAATCTCATAAAGACAATCGTTCAGAATTATTTGACCATATTCTTTTTATTCCCCTGGAAGTAGGCTCACATTCTTTATGCTCCTTAGCCTGTCATTCAAAGCTCTCCAGACACCCCACTTCAGTCTACTTATCCAACCTTGGCTAGTTCCACCCCAGCCCTTCCCTTCTGCCCCATCAAGCTGATCAGCACTTCAGCACCTTGCCCACACCATTCTCTGCCCTCTCCCTCCTGTCCTCCTCCTGCCTCTTCTTCATGTATCAAAATCCCAGCCAGCTTCCAGGCTCAGCTAGAGTATCCTCTCTGCTCTGTCTACCTTGATTTTCTTTAACTAGCTAGATCATCATTGTCCAATCACTAGCCACTAGCCATGTGTGGCTACTGAGCACTTGAAGTGTGGCTAGTCCAAACTGAGATGTGCTGGATTGTAAAATACACACTAGATTTTGATGACTTAGTATGAAAAATAATGTAAAAATAATAGTTCCTTTGTATTCATTACATATTGCAATAATGTTTTAGATAAACTGGGTTAAGTAAAATATATTATTGAAATTAATTTCATTGTTCTTACTTTTTTGAATGTAGCTTCTAGAAAATTTAAAATTATATGTGTGATTTGCATTATATTTATGTCGGGAAGCCCTGGTGTAGAAGATGATAGCAATCATATTTCACTTTTTATTAAAATACCAGAATTAATACTAATGTTAATACAAGAGTTTTGAAGTTATACGAAATAAGTGCCAAAATGCTTGCATGGTCATTTTGCTTTACAGC
>CAUYPO010002618.1:0-25217 GCA_963574435.1 Cheirogaleus major | reverse complement strand
ACTCTCTGCCTCCCCTAGCCCCGCAGTGCCCACAGTAGGTCTGCAGTGCTCATCTGGCCTCCCTCCCACATCCTGCTTCGTCTTGTCAACTGCTGCTTTTTTCCCTTTTCTCCCATTCCAGGCTGGGCTGTAGCTGCTCCCGTATAGGGATCACACTTTGTGTGCCACGCAGAAGGAGCCCAGCACACTTCCAGGCATATCCTTGGAGCTTAGGACAGATTGCTCAGCTAGGCCAGAGGAGAGAGAGATCTGCCATTCTCATTTCCAGCCCTGCACATTATTGGCTGGTTTGTGTATTTACATAGCATCTCGGTGCAGACTAATAGCTATCATTTATTGCATGCCCACTGTGTGCCAGGCACTGTGCCAGGCATCCTATGTGAGCTTTCTTATTCTCCAGCAACTCTATACGTTAGGTGCCATTATTGTCCTAATTTTACTGAGAATGGAAGTGAGGCACAGAGGTGAACCACAGAGCTTGTTCAGGGTCCATGATTCTGTTTCTATGTTCTGTCTGTTCTGCACTGCCTTTCAGAGGCAGATCTGGAAGCTCAGATACCAAGTTCAAATCTTAGAGTGTTGGAGTATGAAGTGACTTGAGATTTTGAATCTTTCCTACTCCATCCCTCCCTTTGCTTAGCATCTTCAAAGCCATGGGGCAGGTCCTGCCAGACGGGGAGCAGGAGAAGCTGCTGCGCATCTGTTCCATTTATACTCAGAGCGGAGAAAACAGCTTGGTGCAGGAGGGCTCTGAGGCCTCTGCCATTGGGAAGTGTCCGTATACGCTGGACAGCCTGTATTGGCACCTCAAACCAGCTGGCTCCAA
The DNA here is from genome assembly GCA_963574435.1 of Cheirogaleus major. Taxonomy (NCBI): domain Eukaryota; kingdom Metazoa; phylum Chordata; class Mammalia; order Primates; family Cheirogaleidae; genus Cheirogaleus; species Cheirogaleus major. Next base: position 24,391 of record CAUYPO010002618.1, on the reverse strand, counting down.
CCTCAGGTCTGAAGCAAAGGCCCAGCAGCAGGAGGAGCAGGGCAGCATTCATGATGTCAAGGAAGAGGAGAAGGAAGAGAAAGAGGTCTTGCAAGACCAGGTGGAAGAGGAGGAAGAAGAAGAAAATGATGACCAGGAGGAAGAGGAAGAAGATGAAGAGGATGACGAAGATGATGATGAAGATGATGATGATGAAGATGATGATGAAGAGGAAGACAGAATGGAGGAGGGTCCTTTCTCTACAGGGCAGGAGTCCCCCACTGCTGAGAATGCCAGACTCCTGGCCCAGAAAAGAGGAGCTTTGCAGGGCTCTGCATGGCAGGTTAGCTCAGGTAAGAAGCCTGCTATCCACTTTGTCCCCACACCAGTTTCTTCCCTCTCTGGCTGGTTCTTGTAGCTTCCCTCCCCCTAGGAAAGAGACAGAAAGTAGCAGGAGGTAACCAGTATGAGGCAAGCCTGGGAGGTAGCCTGGTACATGGATGACAGCTGGCTTACCTCCCCATAGGACGGAGTATATGAGCACACCAAGGGCCACTGTCAGCCTTCTGGCTGCTCTATGTAGAGAGCACATTCTGGGGTGATGGCGTGGGAGTGGGCACTGGGCCGTAACACAGGCAGGAGAAAGCGAGAGGAAGGGGGTATAATATGTATATGGTTCTGCACATGTTTTTATGTGCACTGAGACATAGACTGCTTTCTGTGTATTTGTACATGTGTATGTACACATGGAGGCTGGCTGGTGGTGAAACAGGATTTTGCTGTATTAGACAGGGCATGAAGTCAGAGAAGTGAAATCAGAAGAGAGACTAAGAGACTAAGGACTACTGTGGTTTTCAGGTGAGCATACAAGTTAGTAAGACCAAAGCCAAGAGGGGGGTGCAGGGAGGGTTGGTGATAGGAATCTTCTCCTTTCAGGGTGGTCTTTCGAGTATTCTTGTTTAGGTTAAGGAACAGGAACCTTAAAGCAGGGATACCCAGAAGGAATGACAGAACAGGCTGGTGTGTGTGCATGGGCACATGTGTGTACACGTACACATGTACATATGTGTATGCACTAGAGGCAGAGGCCCAGCCTCTGTTGGAGCTTGAGGGAGGGAGAACAGCTGGGCCTGGGTGTAGTGTAGGGAATGCAGTGGCAGAGAGGGAGAGGGGAGGCAGTGAATTGGTTTAAGGGGAAAGGTCTGGCCTTTGCTCTTGTGTGGATGGGTGCAGAATGGCTGGGGTGTAAAGGCCCTAGTGCCAGTAGTGGGGGGATGCATTTATGTCTATGTATATGAGTGTTTGTGTGTCTGTACTTGCTGGACAAATCATGGCATGGTGACAGAAATCTCTTAAGCCAAGGAGGTCTGTGTTTGGGGGTCTATCTAAATATTGAAAGGGACGGACATTGACACAGGCAGAGGTGTGTGTGTATGTAGAAGAGAGAAAAGAAGGGGCAGTGAGAGGAGAAGTCATGAGAAAGTGGGCTGTCATGCAGCTATGTGACCATGCATGCACACGTCATGTATGTTTTTGGAAGAGGAGGCATGGCCACCGAGACTCATGAGGGCCAAGAGATATCTGTGTGAGGGAGAGAAGTGGCAGCAATGAGAGGTGGGGGTCTATGGAGGAACATGGGAACTGGCAGTGAGACAGCCATCCAGAGGTGGCCTGTGTGTCTCTGCTGTCACTGATGGGACATGTACAAAAGTGATGTAGACAGGGTTAAGCATGTTAATAGTAGGATGGTCAGTGACAGCTTGTGTGGGCAGCGGTCTCTGTGCATGAAGTTGTGTCTATATCATAGGGCGATGCAGGACATTAAGACAGCAACAGCTTCCTGTAAGAAAGCCAGTGGAGGGGGATGGCTGGGCAGAACCCATCCTGAGAGGGTTTCTTCAACAGCCCTTCCTGAGGGGCTTCTCCCCGGGTCACATAAGAAGATGGTTGGGGGCTGATACTTCACAGAATGCTAGGGGCATTACAACAGGGAGAATTCTTTGAGTACCAGGGAGATGTAGGAGGCCAGGAACAGAATCTGCCTGGAGCTCACTAGTGAAGGCTTCACTTGAAAACACTCAATGCATTTGTGTAAGAATGAGGAGAGCGATTTAATATACTATGTGAAGGGTGTCTAAGTGATAGGACAGAGCGGGTGAGGGGGCTTGGCATGGCCCATCCTAAAGGAGAGTGTCTGCATGTGTGTGTGTGAGGGGCAAGGTATGTGCTCCTCCTGTGTGTGTGTACATATGTGTGGGGGAGTAGGGACCTGAAGATTCATGGTTTGTGTGCCAGTGAATGAGGCAGGGGATAAAACTGGGGACATTCAGTGAGTCATAGTTTGGTATGTGTGCTTCCATGTACATACTTGGGTGGCCATGGGGAGTGGCATGTACAGCGAGACAGCCCTTCCAGAGGGGTGTTCTCTTTTTTGCATCTGGGGGCAACAAGCCCTTGCAAGGAGGAGGGGAAGCAAACTACCTCTGAGAGAGAGCCCACCCTGAGGTGGATGTGGGTGTATGTGCCTCTCTCCAGGCATGGCTACTAAGAAAGGATGTGGCATTCAAACAGGTGGGGTATGTGTGTGCATGTAGATGTGTAGGAAATCTAGGTCATTCAGATACTGTAAAGTATCAGTGGGTTTGGGACAGAGAGGGGTGCTGTGGGAATTCTGGGACCTCTAGGCCCTCTAGTGGGGAGAGAGAGAGAGAGAGAGAGATGTTTGTGTGTGTCTACACAGGCAGGGAAATAGGGGTGGGGGTGAGAGGCTCAGGCAGTGATATGGCCCCATCTGAAGATGTTGTCTGTATGGGAACATGCCTGGGGAAGTGGGAGAAGAGCAGAGAGTAGCAAAAATGTGTCTGATTTTTTTTGTGTGTGTGTGTGTGTATGTGTATATATAAACATATAGAGGGGAAAGGGCCATAAAGAATGTGTGGTAGAGTGTGGAATGTGTGGTGGGGCACTTAGGTGGACAGGAGCTCATAAGTGACACAGAAGAGTAAAGATGGAGAAACCCAGAGATCCCCCCCCCACCTGCTCAGAGCAGGTTAAGTGGGGTGGGTGTATGGACAGGGCGAGTGTGCCTGTGCACTAGTTAGAGAACCAGCTCATCAGCCCACTGTTGCCACCTCCCTTTGCTCCACAGAAGATGTGCGATGGGACACATTCCCCCTAGGCCGATTGCCAGGTCAGAATGAAGACCCAGCAGAGCTCATGCTGGAGAATTATGACACCATGTATCTTTTGGACCAGCCTGTGCTAGAGCAGCGGCTGGAACCCCCAATGTGCAAGACTAGGTAAGTGACCATGGCAGCAGGATCTCTCATTCCCTTTCTCTGCTGCCTGTGAGAGGGAGAGAAGGAAACAATGTGGGGTGGGTGGGGGAGGTAACTGTCCCAGTCAAGGCCTAAATGAGTGAAGTATAAGCTCAAGTCCTTGGCTGGGCCCTTGCCAGGACTCCCTGTCCCTAGTGTGGGGAGCCAGTGAAATAGCTGCACAAAGCTGGTTTGGCACCCCTCAGATTGTATTCAGTTCGTGTATGTGAGTAGGTGGGTGGGTGGGTGGGTGGGTGCGTGCGTGCGTGTGTGCGTGTCCATTTTGGGAAGAGAAGGGTCCATAGCATTCAGTGGATTCTCTAAAGGGTCCACTGCTCCTAAAAGGTCAAGAACTGATACTCTAATTCAGCTTTCTCATGTTCCTGAAAAGAAAACTGAGGCCCAGAAAAGGGAAGGGATTTGTCCAAAAGTGCACAGAGTAATCAGTAGGCTTCCCCACACTGTCCAGGCATCTTGGTAGCAAGGCCTGCACAGGGCTTCATGCTCTCCCTCGAAATTCGCCTCTGGATCACAGGCGTGGGAGCCCTTGGGTCAACAGGGAGCCAGGAACCAAGCAGCCCTTGCTGAGGGGCTATGCTGGTAACACAAAGGAGCCCATCCAGAGGGCCTGTACATTCCGGAATGCTGGGCCATTGTGACCAGGAGAATCCTGTGAGTACCAGAGAGAGACCCCTGTGGGCCCCTGAAATTGAGAGTTTATCCCTGTGCTGCCTGCCCACTCCCTGGGAGATGAGCATTCTGGGAGAGGGCTATAGAACCCAGGGGCTCCAGAAGCAGACTATGCCCAAGGCAACACCATGGACTCTGAGGCCTCTTTGGAGAAGAGAGGAGGCAGCTGGGGAAGCCAGGTGGTCTGTAGCTGGGAGCAAGGTTCACATGTCTGAGAGAGAGGCCCCTTCTCCCCTCAGTCCCAACCAGTCCGGTCCTGGGTAGGGCTGGCTCTGTGAGCAACAGGGTATCAAGGTGCACTGTGGGTGGGTGGAGCTGTTCAATCAAGAAGGAAGCTGACCCAGCCCAGCTCCCCACACCCCATATAGTAGGGAGGCTTCCTTTGCTGGGGAGGCACATGCCCACCCCTGTTCCTATCTCAGCTCCACCCCTGACTTGGCTCTGTGGGCTTGGGCAAGTCCTTTTTCATCTCTGGGCCTCAGTTTCCTTGTATGTAGGCTTGTGGGTTATGGGAGGGGATGAGACTAGATCATCTCTAAGGGTTTTTTCAGCTGCAGTAGTGTAACCATGGATCTGCATGAGGGGAAGGATGATGGCTTTGCTCTCAGTTATCACCTTTATCCAGCTGCAAGGACCTTTGACCTACAAGGAAGCAGGGGAAGCAAGAGTATTTGGAGCAGAGCCAGGGAGGGGAGGGCAGAGCTACTCTCTAGAAGCAGTCTTGAAATTGTGGAATGGAAACTGGGCCTAGCCCTACAGCTTGAGCCTGGCCTTGGTCCGCTTATCCAGCTATTTTGTGTGTGAGAGATCCAGCCCAGAGTCTTCTGGGCTCCCAAGCTCTAAGACCTTGAAAGGAGGCCCTGTTAAGCCACTTTCAATGTCTTCCTGGGGGTGGGATGGGACAGGGTCCCCTCCCCTACCTCAACCCAAATAGCTCTGCTTTAATATGATTTATATAGTGGGCCTCCGCATGCATAAAGCTTCATTTGAAAAGTTCCACTGCTTCCTTCCTCCATCCCTTCCTCAACTGAGAAGAAGTCACCCCTGGAGCTCATCTGAAGTTATCTCTCAGATTTCCTGCAGTCTCTACTTTATAAAGCGAAGCAGGACAGTGGACCTTTCCCACAGATACACACGTCAAGCACCCTTGGCCCCTCTAGAGCCTAAAGCTGCCCCCTTCCCTGACTGACCTCCCACTCTCTCTTCAGCACCCTGGGCCTGACCTGTGGTGTTGGCAGTGGCAACTGCAGCAACAGCAGCAGCAGCAACTTTGAGGGCCTTCTCTGGAGCCAGGGGCAGCTGCATGGGCTCAAAACTGGCCTGCAGCTCTTCTGATGCCAGCCCTGGTGCAAGTGTTCATCCAGCCCTGCCAGGGCAACAGCCTATGCCCCAGTGTACCTGATGCTCCCTGAAACAACCTGAGAGACAACCTGGATCAGCCACATCAACTCAGCTTTCCACCACAGTGGAATTTTGAATGTCTTTTGGGTTTGTTTTGTTTTGAAAAGCAATAAACAGGTAATTGTTGTTTTGGTGTTTGTGAGATGAAGGAGATGGGTGCTGGGACAGACGGATGAGTTTTCCCTTCACTGTGGGAGCTCCAGAGAAGGTAGTATCATAACAGGGCTTTGAGCAGGAGCTAGGTTCCGAGGCCCCTTGGGCCCACTGGCCCTGATTGCTTCCACAACCAGGCTCCACTCATACCTTCTGCCTGACTCCTCAAACCATTTCTGCTGTAGTATGATGCCAGCTCACTTGGAGGTATCAGGCCCCAGAGGAGAAGCATAGCTGGCCACTGAGCCCAGCCAGTAGCCAGGTAGTTTGTTCATGGCCTTCCTGCTGCTACCCAGTAGGCTTCCTCTTCATCTCCCCACCCGCCCTCACTGGACACCAAACATCAGTTGAAAGCCAGAGGGAGGCTTCTTTTTGTCAATTCTCCACTCTTGGCTTAGTGAAAGTAGAGTGGACTTCCCTGTGGTGGGCACTAGAGCAAGAGAAATGTCTTAGGAACTGACCCAGAGCCCCTTCTCTATGGTCAGCCAACCCCCTTGACATTCTCACCTCACCTTAGAGTGCCTCCCCTAAGCTGCCAAGATACAAGGATGAATAAATAATGTTTTTGTCCCCCCCCAGCCTTCCTTCAGTCCAGTGAGGAAGGACAATCACCAAGTGATGACCTGATGATGCCTTTGCAAGTTACCTTAAGGGATTTCTGTGTCTGTACCAAGAAATGAAAGGAAGGAATTTGTTGGAAATACTATGTATGTCAGGGCCAAATCAAGAGTTTAAAGCAGTTAGGACCCCTAGGGTGTCAACACCTGAAAGGATATACTAAATATTGTTATGTGTATGTATATATCATCATATTTTTAGGGAGCTGGCCCGCAGCTTTTATTAGATTGTCAAAGGGGTTCCATTAGCCCAACAGGGTTAAGATCTCCTTTCCTGTGTGGGCCCATGGCATAGACCAAGCAGTCTTATGCATTGGTTAATGCAGTCAGTTTCCCTTCAACTTTTCTGTCTCCCCTCACAATGGCAAATGCTAAAAGTCTTTCAGCATCCTGGAATGTCAGCTGGGAAGATCCCTCAAAGAGCATCTAGGTCACATCTATTGAATGGATTTGCAAGTGTGCTCTGGGAGGTGTACCAGCATCTGTTCCGTGGAGATATGGGTGCTGTAAGCTCATTTCCCTCCAGCTCTGCACCAGAGCAGCCCTGACTATCCATTGTGTATGTATTGGAATCATCTGTAAAATTTGTTTTGAAAGATTGGTTTTGCTGCTTAAAAAACTAAGGTTTGGAAGTTGCAGTTCTAGTCTAGCCCGCTCATTATATGCATTGAGAAGCTGAGGCAGACAAAAAGGAAAGGATTTGCCCAGGGCCACAGAATAACTTAATAGGTTGGTATAGATCAGTGTTTTCTCCTAACAACATCACCTGGGTATTTGTTAGAAATGCAAATTATTGGATCTCACTCCTGACCTGAATCATAAAGGTTGAGGGTGTGCAGCAATCTATGGCTTAACAAGCCTTTCAGGTGATTCTAATGTGCATTGAAGTTTGAGATGTGCTGGTATAAGAGGAAAAAGCTGCCCAAAGACCTGGATTCCAGGTGAGCTCTACCACTTAACTGGAGCAACCTTGGGCAAATCATGCCATGGTCTCTTCATCTGTAGAAGTAGGATAATAGGCCAGGTGCGGTGGCTCACGCCTGTAATCCTAGTACTCTGGGAGGCTGAGGCAGGTGGATCACTCAAGGTCAGGAGTTCAAAACCAGCCTGAGCAAGAGCGAGACCCCCCCCCCCCCCGTCTCTACTAAAAATAGAAAGAAATTAATTGGCCAACTAAAAATATATAGAAAAAATTAGCCGGGCATGGTGGTGCATGCCTGTAGTCCCAGCTACTCGGGAGGCTGAGGCAGGAGGATCGCTTGAGCCCAGAAGTTTGAGGTTGCTGTGAGCTAGGCCGATGCCATGGCACTCTAGCCCAGGCAACAGAGTGAGACTCTGTCTCAAAAAAAAAAATCATACATCATGGGGCCGCAGCCTAGATCGTCTCTCCAGGGGCTGTGGCCCCGAGAGGCTTATTTTTAAGAAACTTCCTGGTGGTTCAATCAGATATTAATAACTAAAATTGAGTGCCATCGACTGTGTGCCTTGTATTGTGCGGAGTGTTAGGGAAATGGAGATAAATAGAGTTCAGTCCCTGCCTTCCAGGAGCTCGTGGTGTTTGGGGAAAAAACAGACCCTTGAAGAGATTGTTGCAATGGAAATCAACACAAGGAGCTCTCAAGACAGCCCAAGAGTAGGTGTTGGATGGGATGCAAGGGAGGGAGGGACCACCTCAGTTGAAAACTGTAAGGTGAATAGCAATTAGCTGAGCCAGCGAGTAGGAGAAGGGCAATGTAGGCAGAAGACGCAGCATAAGCAAAGGCCCTGGGGCAGAACAATGTGTGATGTGTGTGGGAGAACCTCCAGTCTTGGGTGTTGCTGAAGCACAACGATGAAGGTAGCAAAAGAGGAAGGGAGTCTAGGGAAGGCGGCTAATGTCACATCACAGTGGTCTTTGGTATCCCCCACCCTGTCCTCTAATTCCTAAAATTAAGTCTCAATCTGATAAATGCTTTGTCCCCAAGGTCCCCTTAGGCAAACTTGCTCACCCAGCAAAGCAAACCCAGAGGCCTGAATAGACTGACGAAGGGTCTCTCGACCTGGCTCTTGGCAACCCGAGCCCAGGAGGGTGACACGGGAGAAGCCCCGAGGACTCAGAGCCAATAAATGTTGGTGCAGAAACAACTTGGTTGCCACTGAGAAGAGAAAAGTAACAAACGTGGGAACAGCATCCCTTACAATCCCATCCTTGTATTTTAAGAAAACCGATGATGCAAAACTTGGGAAGAAGCTGGGGGAAGGTGAGAAGAAATCTGAACCGTGGCTATATGGAGGCTGGCCATCTGGAGCCGAATCTGCCTCATCAAACAATCCCTAATTGTTTTTAATAAGGTGCACAAGTTATGTTTGGCTTCCTCCGCTCCGTGCAGTCTCCCTGTCGAGACTGTTTTTTATTTTCTTATGAAACAATAAGGCCAATATAATTAAAAAGCAGCGAACATATTCACCTCCCAGAGAATGGGGCAGGTAATTAAGAGCTCCTCCTTGCAGGAAGAGTTGTTGTTTTTCTTTTTCTTAATGTTGCAATTTTAATAAAGGAGGAGACAGCAGGATTAGATGAGCGTTAGTAAAGTTCCAGTGTCCACTTTCCCTTCCACTTGCAGAAAAGGGACTGTCACACTCACAAAGAACGGGGACAGACGTGTGTGTCTCTTTGGTTCCCTGCGTACCCCCATGCCGGGCAGAGTCGCTGGTCCTTAGAGCACACTCGACAAATATTGACCGACAGACAAAAGGAGAACGAAGGACAGATCTTGTATTACCAACTTGGCGCCAGGCACCACGGAAGGGGTTATCACAAATATTTTCCTGTTGACCTTTCTCCAAAATCCTGTGGAGTCGAGTACATTTTTAAAAATGACCGTGGTTGACAAGTGGGAAGTAATAAAAAGAGGGGAGTTGGGAACCCCAGGACAGCTCGATCAGGGAGAGCCTCGTGGGGCAGAGGGAGTAGAGGGATGCTAGGGACATTTTTAAAATATTAATTTTCAGAGAGAAACAGGGAGCAATAGAGCTTACCTGAGATGGGAAACTGTAATTTCAGGATCTAGGAAGATATGAAAAACAAATAAGCACCTGGCAGGATAATCCTCAAGACTAGGGGGATAGAGAGGGTGGGATGGGCGAGAGGGGACCGCCTGCCGCAGGCTGTGGGTCTCAGATTTTCCTCTGGTCGCTGCTGCCTGGACACACACATGCTCCAGGTAATGGGTGCGATCTTTTGTGCACGTGAGAATACTGAGGCCTCCTGCGCCCCCGTGCGATGTGTTCCAGGAACCCCATATTACCAAGGACGAAACAGAGATTTGGGAGGCTGAGAAACTGGCCCAAGGCCCGCACAACCGCAGCAAAGCCAGGATCTGAACCCAGGCCGGGTCCTCTTCAAAGCCTGTGCCTCAGTCTCCCCACTGCATTTATGTCTCACTTCGTCAGTTGCAGAGACGAGCAAGGGGGCCCTGCCCTCTCGTGACTTCCCCAATGTCAATGGGAACAGATCCTATTTTTAATAAGGCGATACCAGAACATCCATGTGTGAGCGTATTTGTTCCATAGTACATCCTTTTAGTGCTATGAAGTGTTGGGGACCGTCCCTGGGTCAGAATGGCTGAGATATGCACAGGGAACAAGGCAGCCACGGGGGGGGGGGGTAGTTTCTATCCCCCAGTTACTCTTTGCTGGCCCCCCGGCGGCTGTGCCTGTCTTAGGTTGTCCCCCCCGTGGGATCTTACCCGTCTCTGGCTAACCAGCCATCTTATGGGGCCAAGCAGCATTCATGGGAACAATATGTTTTTCTCGTGGCCTCCAGACCTCCATTGTTGTGGTGCTGGGCAGCTCTTATTTATGTGCAAACATTCTCGGGGCTCTCACTGTGCACCTGGACTTGTTTGCAAGACCACAGTCTCTTGGCTGTTTGCCCGGAGGAACAGTTCTTACGCTGATCAACAAGTCACATCCTGCTAACTCTGGGAACAAGCAATGTGCTCCCATTCTGCTTTGGGTCTCGGCCATTCTGACCCAGGGACGGTCCCCAACAAGTGTTGTTGAGATCAGAGGAGTTAATTATTTCATCTTACCTCTTGGTCAGGCTCATGACATCTGATAAGATGTTATTTCAGAGGTTGAATGAAAAGTTATTTCAGATTTTATCTGGAATAATGGGAGGCATATTGGTAAACGTATTATATTTCAGGGCTGAAATGTCTTTCCTAGATCAGAAACTGAAGCCCAAGTGGCCATATCAGATCAAGTATTAAGTATTGAATTAAGTCAAGAAGGGATTTGTTATTTCATTACAAAAATGGAGTAAAACTTTAAAAATCTCATAGTGTACTAATAATTAGGAAATAGTGTATTCTGGTTTTTTTTTGAGACAGAGTCTCACTCTGTTGCTCGGGCTACAGTGCCGTGGCGTCAGCCTAGCTCATAGCAACCTCAAATTCCTGAGCTCGAGTGATCCTCCTGCCTCAGCCTCCCGAGTAGCTGGGACTGCAGGCACTCACCACCATGCCTGGCTAATTTTTTGTTTCTATTTTTAGTTGACTGGCTAATTTTTTTTTTCTATTTTTTTTTCTATTTTTAGTAGAGACAGGGTCTTGCTCTTGCTCAGGCTGGTCTCGGACTCCTGACCTCAAGTGATCCTCCTGCCTTGGCCTCCCAGAATGCTAGGATTATAGGCGTGAGCCACCCCACACCTGGCTGAAATAATGTATTCTGGAGAAACAAAACCAATAGGAGATTATCAGTAGATATCTAAATCTGTGTCTATATATATAAACAGAGAGAGAGAGAGAGCGAGAGAGAGAGAATGGAGAGAATGAGATATATTTTTATTTTAAGGAATTGGCTCACACAACTGTCAAGTCTGAAATCTGTAGAGCTGGCTGGCTGGAAATTCAGGTTACAGTTGATGTTGCAGTCTTCAGTCCAAAATCTGCAGGGGAGGCCAACAGGCTGCAAACTCATACAGGGTTTCTATATTGAAGTCTTGAGGCAGAACTGCTTCCTTTTCAGGAAACCTGTCTTTGCTTTTAAGGTCTTCAACTGATTGGACCAGGCTCACCCACATCATGGAGGGTGATCTGTTTTACATAAAGTCAATTGATTATAAATGTTAATCACATCTACAAGTACCTTCACAGCAACATCTAAGTATTTGACCAATCAACTGGGCACTATAGACTAGTCAAGTAGACATGAATAATTATAATATATAATTATCATAAATAACATAAATAATTATCATGAACACATTCCAATTTGAACTAAATTCTGTCTGCTCAAGAATATGTTAGAGATATGTGTCTAGTGATTTTTTAATTTAGGATGACTGAAGTTTTAATTTGCTTTAAGACTCAGTTGATCAGTCATTTGAGGAAAATCTTTGAACAGTACATTTGCAATGTGTTTAGCCAATCTAATCACTAGTTTTGCTTAACACAAGTTGGGTTGCGAAGTGATTCTGAATAATTCCTTGGTGGTTGAAAGAAAGTCAACTAAAATGATGCAAACAAATCCGTGAAGCTAAACAGGAAACACAGTGATGAACTCATTGTCAACATCTGGCATTTTCAATTTCACTTCTAATTTAAAAATAGTTAACACACACACTAATGGTCTATAGTGAAGATGGTCAGTAATTAGGTGTTTTCACAATATAATCTCTCACTTCTGCCTCCATCTCATCAACAGCTTAATCAAGTTTTGCAAATGATTTCAGGATAACTCCCAACTCATGAGTCCAGATTCCAAATGCAATGTGTAGGGCATGTGAGAATAGTAATAAATGTGGAAACTGACTCCTGGCATGATTGCTGAACTTTAATATTGTAACGTGCTCTAGGTTACTAAATATAAATGCATCAATACTTTGTTATTGACAAACTGTGGGAAAGCTAGTGAACATTTTTCAGATTTAGGACTGTCAGTTTAATTAATAAAGGTTATTCAGACTGTTATTATAAGTAAAAAGAAAACTATGTGCTGCCTGAAGATACTTAGTCTTTTTCTACACAAGAGGAAAATTAGGCTCAGTGAAGTTAAGAAACTTGTTTGAGGCCACCAGAAAGTAGCACACCCACCCGAGGGCCTAAGCTCTTCCCACTAGTTTCTAAAACACAGAAGGAATTAAAATGCTTGTTCTTGCATTTCTTAGTAAGAAAGGTGACTTACTCCTATCTTATCTTTTGTTTTCCTTTCTTAAGGGTTAGCATTAAGGGAAAAAGGTCTTTCCCCACTAATCAGACATTCCTTCCCAGGAAAGTTCATCAGGTTGCGCGTTTTCATTATACTTTTATTACACTGCAGTTTGTCTTTAGGAAGACCAAATTTAAATCTGCTTCTCATCTTGTCTTTTTCTAAATTACCACTGGAATAGACTAGGAACCACATGGATCGACTCTGTGATGGGGGTGGTTGGCTGGAGGCCAGGGACATAGTGGGAGGGAGGAAAGGTTTCCCCGGGCTGGGATTTCAAAGAGGTTGATGTGTGCTTTTAGTTTTAAGAAAAACAATCGGGAGTCCTCTCCTTCCCTCCTGTAATGATGCCTGAAAGCTTCAGTGGCTGCAGAACAATTTTGATCACATAGGCACACAGGTCAGGGCTGCATTGTGGTGTTTCTACCTTCATCCAGTTGTCAGGAAAACAAATCTCTATTTTGCAGTCATAGAGCTATGCTACATATTTATAAAATTGCATGGTTCTGCCCCTGAATTGTACTCACAAAAGGAAAAGGGTACTAGAGATCATCTAGCCCTGTGGTTTTCTAACATTTTTTTTTTTGGTAGCACAAAAACTCTTCAAATTCTTAATTGCAAACCCAATAAACAAAACCAAGAAAAGAGGTGCTGTTCTAATGCAGTTCCTGCGCTCTCTTCTCAGGCCTTCATGTTTCCTTGGAGCCCCAGTTTAGGAACTTGTTATTGGTCTACCCTCTCATTTTACAAATTCATTTAATAAAAATATATTGAGTAAATACTATGTAGCTAGCAATATACTAAGTTTTGGAAAAACATTGGGCCTAAAATATAAGTTTAAATCTGGTCCCTAGCTTACCAGGGGAGATGGATAATTATAATATTACATAGTAAGTTTTATGATACAAATGTACCTGTGAAATGGAGGTATGGATTGAGGGCTCCCTAACTCAGTCTAGGGGCACTGAGTCTAAGCCTGAGTCTCTAAGACTGAGCAGGTTAGCAAGGAGGCCAGTTAGCTTGGGAAGATGTGGGGAAGAGTATAATCCAGACTGAAGAATGGAGTGGGTAAATAGCTAGCGGTATATTCTGGAAGCTACTCCAGAATAAGCTGGAAGTAGTTTTATGTAGCAGATAGTGAAGTGGGAATTGGTGACAAGGAAGGCATGGAAGGCTTTAAGCCTTGTCTTGATCCTTTAGAAGACAGGGAGCCACTAAAGGCCTTTAACAGGGAAGCAACAAAGTCAAATTTGAATTTTAGATTGTCAACAGGGATCATGAATTTGACAAGAACAAGAAGACAGGTAGGAAGGCCAATCAGGAGAGTACAGCAGCTCTGTAACACAGAACAGAATAGCAGGAGCAAGTTAGTAGGGAAAATGATGCATTCATTTTGAGGTTCCAGGAACAGTCTGGTAGAGATATAGAGTAAGACTGGATGGATATTTTGAGTCTGAAGACTTGAGCAAAAGAATATCATATGCATAGAAAGGGATTAGAGAGAAATGGATTTTGGGAAAGGTTAATTGCTTTACTGATTTGGTCAATTCTCATTTTCTTAATACTTTTCTGTACAATATGTGTGTGTGTGTGTGTGTGTGTATAATCTCCTTTATAACCAGGCAAAAGCACAATTGCTTTAGATTTATCTTCAAAACTTTGCTTTCCTTCAATTTTCTTTTTTAACCAAATTGGACCACACCATATATAGAATACCCTACATTTTCACTAAAAATTTTATTTGGGAACAATACTATGCAGCCATTAAAATGTTTTCAAAAGAATAAAGGCATATATAAATATTTATCAGTCTTCTTACATTATACTTCATGATGTGGCTTAGTTGGATCCTATCTACAGTAAGATACAAAAACCTCTTGAAAATAAACCGGTGTTCACAGTGCGTCAAGTGCTCTCTTGAAAAGAGTAATCACAGGTAGCCCAAATGTTCTCTTGAGCACTAGAGGTGGTAAAACAAACGCAAAGCTGATATTTAGCCTAGGGTCTCCTCAACGTGACTCAGGATTGTGGTGAGGAGGTACAGGCTTTTCTGACATTGCCTGGGAATACTTTTTGCCTAAAAACAGTAAAATTGGGTGGTCTTTATTTAAACTTTCTCGCCACAGCCAAATAGATGATAATCTGTGACTTATAGCTCTACCAAATTGACAGCTGACCTTAATGGAACTTGCGTATTCAAAAGCTATCGTTAAGTATTTGCTTTTATTGGAGGGAGGAATAGAACAATTCATTCATAGCATCGCTGTAAGATTCCATGACTCTTATCTTCAGTATGCTTGAAGCAACTTATAAATTTTATAAATTCTTTACTATAGTACCGCTAGCTTATTCTGATCCATAAAAGCTCTATAGTTACACACTGTGTAAACAAGTCAATAGCACATATTACCAGCAACTTGCTACACTTCTCAGTTACCAATAGAGGTAAGTAGGTCACTTGGAGAAGGTGAGTTTAATTCATTATCAGGTTTTTCAGTGAACAAAATTTCTCCATAGTATGCTAATTCAACATACTAACTTTAGCTTTCTAGACTGTGGGTAGAGGTAGGTGCAGTGTTGGATTCTGCAGATCTCAGAAAGGCAGGTAGAATTATGGTCAGGGAAACATAAGCAGCTTAACCACAAGTCAAGGTTTTAAAAACCTGATCTGTATCTGAACGAGTTCATTCCCTAATGCAGAGAAAAAAACTGGCTAGAACACACAGTATAGATTTTATTTGGGAAACATGTCAACTTGGAGATGGTATCCAAAGATAAAAACCTAAAGAACATTAAAATTTGCTATTTTCCAAAGCCACATATTAGATTTTAATGTGAAATCTCCTGATTTTTAACTCAGTTAACTGTAAGAAAGTTTAGGGCATGATATAAAACCAAATGCAGGAATCCGACCCAAATTACTTAAGAGTGACAAAGATGGACAATATAACTTGAAAAAATTAGTGTGGCATTTCTCAAGTGTTCCTGGTCATAAGAATTACTTGAGGCACTCCTTACAAATAAAGATTGAGATCTATTCTCTTTACACTGTGGCTAAGTAGGTGGTAGGTTTGGATTGGGGGCCAAGAATCTGTATTTTAAGCACTTGAAGTGATACTAATGATCAGGCAAGTTTGGGAAATAGGGTTAAGGGGAAACAAACAATACCACTGTGGCTCTGGGAGAAACATTCAACTGAAATTGAGGAATTATCTATAGAACACTGTTTATTTCAAGTCCAGACACAAAATTACTCATTTTTCTTAACAGACTGCATAATCTTTACTGCATGAATATTTAGGGTTTCTCTATTCACAAGTGCAGATTTATTACTGAACTTTAGGCTTGAATGATTTGTACGTGTACGTGTGTGTGTGTGTATACATATACATGTATCAGTTTACTACAGAGGACATGTACTCTAACAAATTTTTTTGTTCAGAAAATATATTACATAAAAACACACAAATCATTTACCAACACTCTACAACCAGCCTTCAGCAAAGATGTGGCTGAAGATCATAATTTTCCACAAAACATTCCAAAATTGACTAGAATGTAGTATTTCACATGCTTTAGCTTTTTGCAGTTAAAAATTCCTCTTTTTTGATGGCTTTTGCATATATTATACGTACAAAGCAGGAGAAGTCTTTCCTTTAACTAATGACTTGTTAAATAAAATTGCCTTTTTTAGGTGAACTTGTCCCTAACCAGGAACTTAAACAGTCATGATGAAATCAAATAACTGACATATAGGGCTTTCCCAACCTAATATTGGAAGAATCCAGCATCTCTCAGTACCATATCCTTTAATGTTTTCTGTTTAAATAACTACCACCTGGAGTGCTATTATTTCTAGTATAATCAGTTGGCATCAAAATATAAAGTAAAAATATGTACATTTTAATATATCAATTCTTACCTGAATAATCTGAGCTTGAGAATGTTCCACAAAGTGGAATTTCTTTCTAAAGTTACACTGAATGTGGTACAATGTGTACAACTTAGTTAACCAGTGCCTGCTTTTCATTTCCAAGATTTTTCCTTATCTTGAATCAAATACACAATCTTACTACCATATCATAATGCACTGGTTTACAATTTTGTATATAAAGTCCAACTCAAGCTTATTTTGGTTTATTGTACATGCTTTATTAAAACGGTACTTGTATTTACAGTATCTGCAGAAAGAGTCCCTTCCAAGGCGCTCTCACACACATTCAGACACACCCACACAGGCATCCACACTACGGCCCCATGCACCACACCAGTGAGATGTGAGGGTCAGACACCTAAAATTAGGCAGCTGTTGGGGGATAAGTGTTGTTGATTTTCAATTTTTTTGAAAAGAGAAAAGCATGGGGGAATGCATTTGGCCATTACAATGCTAATTAAGTTTGTGTATATTAACATATATGGCAGTTAACACTGAATATCCTTTTACATTCTATATACACAGAATGACATCAAGGTTTTGCAGTCAATAGAATATTCCAACTTCAGTCTCAATGCTGCTTGTAGTGACTTCTGAATTCATATAGGGGCTTTCCCTAAAAATAATTCAAGTCTATGTAAGTGAAATAAGGCACAATTAATATTGATTTGATATAGGGGAAGGCAAGGGAAAGGAAAGGAAGGGATAAAAACTGGTTTCAAGTGATCTTACTGTTGGGGAATTAGCTTTGACTTAAATCCACTTGAAATTCCTTCTAATTTCTAAAGATTTCTTAGAAATAAAGGGTTTTCTTTTCCCTGACAAAGCTAAAAAGAAAAGTTTGGGAATTCACATGTTTTTAAATGTTTCAGTAGCCTAAACTACTCAAATTGATGTGCAACCCCCACCCCCCTGCCCAGGTCTCCTCTCTCCTCAATGCTAAAATAGAAACACGGCATGGGAAATAGGAGTCCCTTGATGTTTTTTGAGGAGATTTGTACACTTGAGTAGCAAATACATATCTGGTTGTCTTTGATATACTGAAAGAAAGAGAGAGAGAGAGAGAGAGAGAGAGAGAGAGAAAGAGAGAGAGAGAGAGAAAGAAAGGGAGCAAGGGAGTGAGTGCAAAAGGAAAGAAAAAAGAAAAAGAAGTAACCTCGTGACTTTCTTGCTCTTTAAAAAATCCCTATCTCCTTCTTTTCAGGATGATGAAGCCCCACCAGACATTACAAACAACTGCAACAAATGAGTTTGGCAGCATAAATAATGTCTAGTATTTAAATCTTCATAGGGAGACTCATTTATCTTGTACACAATCTGTTGAATGTTTTTCGCAGCAGGTGACTCAAACTCAAAGACGCTGGACATTCTGTGAAAGGGAGTAAGAATTGCAGTTCTGAAGGCCCCTGACTTTGGTTGTTTACAAAGTTCAATCCTGTTTATTGTGATCCTTGGTATCTTCTTCATCTGTATATTCTGATGGCTCTTCCCCTGGTTTTAGGAGTCTGCCTACATAATCATATTTTTCTGAAAGATACATCAAAAAAAAAAAGTAGTGATCAACTTTGTTTCACTATTCCATTATATAAAGAAAAGGCGTTTGCCCCCTTAATTCCTGACCTTTTATTGGTCAGGAATTAAAGCCTAGGTTAAGAATGATTTTAGAATCATAAAGAATAAGTTTTAGAATCATACAGAATAAGCTAAGTTCTTCCTATTGCTTCACTATGGCTGGTTTTTATATACACGTAAAGCTTGAACAAAAGAAAACAATGTTAGAGAACTTACAAGGCTTGGGAATTATTCTTGGCAAGAGTGTTTTGTAAGAGCGGTTCCTAATTGGATGTTACATCAGAACCTCTTGGATATCTTTTTAAAAAATATACATGTCCAGCACCCATCTCAGAGTTATCCAGCCCAGGCTCTTGAGTTAGGTCTGGGGAAAGGTATTTTAAAGTTGGTCTAACTCTAACAAGCACTGTGAGTCTCAGAATAGCTCTTTAATTCTTACAGCTCAAAATATTATAATTAAAGAAATGAGTTGGCAACATAGGGAATTTCCAACAGCTATCTAAAATCTATAAATATACTGGGCTTTACATAGAAGTGAGATAAAAAAATTTAGGGCTAATATCTTGGAGAAGGGTTAGGGTTAGCGTTTACACTGAAGACAATGTAAAAGGAAATAGTGACTTTCTTGGGCCTGAAGAAGGGGTAGAAGAATACGCAAGGTGGAGAATCACATGGTAAAGAGATCCAACTGGGAAATATTCTTGGGGACAAAATGTGACATATGCTAGTAGTCCTCAAGAAAATAAACTAAATAAGGAGATAAAAACTAATTTGTTACTTGTTATCCTGTGTTCTTTGAGGTCTCAGTGTGTAGCACCTGTCACACTATTATTCTTTCCCTTATCAAATTCTCTAAGATCTGTTATTGTGCTTGTTTTTGATGTTACCAGGTGTTTAATTTGGAATGCTGTCTGTAGACGGTGATACATGTTTAATTGTTTCTTGGTCAGGAATCAAAGCCTAGGTTAAGTGAATTAACTCTCAAGAATATTAGGTAAGAGGACTGCTTCATATACTAGAACTAGTACAAGTATCAAGAAGCCAGAATAGCTGTTCCAAAGGATCCAGGGGTCACATAAATAGTGGAAACAGCGTCACACAAGTGGTAAAACTGAGTCATGAGGGTATAATAAAGAGAAACAATATTTTTTCTTTATGGTTCAAGGTTGGGACCAATAAAATCATTTCAGAATAAATTATCATTATAGTATCAATATTAGCAATCAATTCAGTTTTAAACACAAGCCTGTATTTTAAAAAACTATACCTTAATGAACAAATCTTAAAAGACTAAAAGTATCACAACTTTTATGAGACTTTATAACAAGTCAATTTTTAAATATAGATTTTCAAAATAATTATCACATGTAACAATCATATTATTATTTAGCTATTATTATTTTTTTTTTCAGACTGGGTCTTGCTATGTTGCCTGGCTGGTCTCAACTCCTAGTATCAAGAGATCCCCCTGCCTCAGCTACACCTGTAGTCCCAGGTACAGATGCATGACAGTGGGCCCAGCCAAGCTTTAGAGATTTTTAAAGTATCACTGAATAATGATAGCAATTAAAACAGATGACATCCTTAGGCTCTTAAAGCATGTGAAGTAATATACACTTTCTTTGAACAAATAACCCAACAAAATGTAGGTACCTTTAAACTGCATTTCCCATTCTCGGACACTCTCCATTTGTACTGCATTCAAATCTGAGAGATCATCATATTCATCTCTAAGTGCATCTTTATCTAGGCAAAATGTTGCTAGTCCTCTGGAGGCATCCCTACCAGCAAATATTCCATATGGACCCGCTGAAAAAAAGAAAAGAAATTATTTAGATTGTCTAACAATACTTTGGAATGTCTCAAAGGAAAAAGTGAACCCTCACCATGACTCATATTTGGTACACAGCCTTAATTTCAAAACACATACAGATCCTAGAAAGGATAATGAGAAGAAATTTGTTGAAAATCTGCCTTTTGATTTTTTAAAAAAATCTTTCCAATGAAATCTTAAACCTTAAATTTCAATTACTTCAGATAAACTTGTATTCAAAATGAAGACTGTGAGATAGTTAGGGGGAAGAGAAAACTTAAGCAGTTAGGTTTAGAAGCCAGTTTGCTTGAGAGTAAATGGTGTTTTACTGATTGCTATTAATTAACAGTGGCATCTAAAAATAATCAACAGGCTGGGCGCAGTGGCTCACGCCTGTAAACCTAGCACTCTGGGAAGTGGAGGTGCAGAAGACTGCTTGAGGTCAGGAGTTTGAGACCTGCCTAAGCAAGAGCGAGACTCCATCTCTACTAAAAGTAGAAAAATTAGCCTGGCGTTGTGGTGTGTGCCTGTAGTCTCAGCTACTTGAGAGGCTGAGGAGGGAGGACCACTTGAGCCCAGGAGTTTGTTGCAGTGAGCTATGACCCCACTGCTCTCTACCTGGGCGACAGAGAAAAAAAATCAACAGAACATCAGGTATTACATAAAGACTCAGGTGAACTGTGAATCTACAACATTTTTCTTTTTCCTATCCTTGTGTAGGCTGTAACTCTATGAGAGCAGAGACTGTATCATCTTTGTGGCCCCAGTAACTCGTTTAGTGCCCAGCACATATTCAATAAATCTTTGCTGAATGAATGGTTTGATCAAAAATATGATCCATGCTCAAAATAAATCATCTGACTACAATATATATGTAATTACCAATTTAAACTGGGAAAAATCATTAAGGAAATAATAGGTTTCATTTGTCATGACTTTTGGGAAAGAGAGGAAGTACCTATAAGGAAAAGTTCTTCTGGACTGACACATTAAGTAATGATTAGCATTTTGTCCAAGGAATTAGGTACTACCCTCTCTAGGGAAAAATGACATGACTGATGTATTGACAGAAGTAAACCATTTCCAAAGTCTGTCCTTGAGAACATTAACTTATTCATTTCTATGTCCTCGATGCCTAGCACAGTGCCTGGCATAAAGTAGGAATATCATAAATTTCTTCCAAATGAATTAGCTATAGTTCCAAATATGGAGAAACTCAAGATTCTGACCCTTTAAATAGATCAACTTATGGTAAGCAAAATCTCCACCCAAATATATAATTAAAAAGATACTTCAGTTATTTAAAACACAGTATTAACAATAAAATCAAAACAACCTAATCTTCTACATCAAGAAATTTGTTAAGGCCGGGCGCGGTGGCTCACGCCTGTAATCCTAGCTCTCTGGGAGGCCGAGGTGGGCGGATCGTTTGAGCTCAGGAGTTCGAAACCACCCTGAGCAAGAGCGAGACCCCATCTCTACTATAAATAGAAAGCAATTAATTGGCCAACTAAAAATATATAGAAAAAATGAGCCGGGCATGGTGGCGCATGCCTGTAGTCCCAGCTACTCGGGAGGCTGAGGCAGGAGGATCGCCTGAGCCCAGGAGTTTGAGGTTGCTGTGAGCGAGGCTGACGCCACGGCACTCACTCTAGCCCGGGCAACAGAGTGAGACTCTGTCTAAAAAAAAAAAAAAAAATGAATCAGAATAAATATCCTAAGAAAAGGAGTAGAGGGAAGACAAGTTTTAGAAGAAACACTAATAAGGAATGAAATTGACAAGATGTATGACTAAGTCTCCATAATCATTTAAATGTGATTGTAAGGCTTGATGTAACTACTAGTATAGAATTCTAGAACCAAAAGCTGAACAATATTTTTTTTAAAAACTTAAAAATAAAATTCCACATTATTTCAATAAAACCAGAGCAGTGAGCTGAGGGGAAGAAGTAAAACAAGCTAAATTTTTCACATTATGCAACCGTGGGAAGCTCATAGATATAATGTTACTTAAGAAAGTGTAATAGAATAGAATAGAAAGTATAATAGAAAGAATAGCCATAATATTGATAATTCTAAATGTATCCAATAGTTTCAGTTAAACCTAAAAACAGAAAGGAAAAAACAATTTTTGGCATTCATTCTGATTTTCATATTTCTCCCCAGTGTGTAGAAAGCCAAGAAAATTAAGCATTCCTGACATCCAGGCTTTTAAAACAGAAGACCATTTATTGAGATACACCATTCAAAATGGAGAAAATGGTATAATCTGTTCCCATCTCCCCATCAACCATTCTTGGCCCGAGGAATAAGTGGCTTCTCTTAAATGAGCCTCTGATACAGAATTAGTGGATTTCATGGGTGCTCACTCTTCTGCATCCCGTTATGAATGCTTGGTCTATTGCAGGACCCCAGAGTTATTTCCCTAAACGAGGCTTCCCAGAGTGCGGTCTCATCTGTTGGCACTGGAGTTATTATAAGACCCTTAATACGACAGTCCAACCCACCTGGCCAGTCATTTGGCTCTGAGATCTTAAAAAAAAAAAAAAAAAAGCTTCTGGTCAGTACAGCTCAAGTCAAGAGCAGTTATAAGACCAGAACAAGGTGGTCATTTCACAAATCTCCAACTCTATCTACCTCTCACGTCCTATGTTTGCTCACAGGCTTCATTCCTTTTCCATACATGTTTACGAGACACAAGACCCCTTGGCCCTCATGTTTTGCCAACATCAAACCTTTAGACATATTTAATGGCCCAAGGCATCCCAAGACACAAATACATTTATGTGTACATGAGCAACCAACCAACCAGATGGTTAATGTTTCATAAGACTGCCTGGTCATTGTTGACATCTAAAACATTTAGTTTAAGCCAGGGTTCAGTTACAGCATGAAGTGGATGGAACATCAGTAAAGAGGTCAAAGGTGTAGGTTTATTACGTAGGTTTGTGTACCTTGAAGCTGGAATTCTAAAAAGCTCGGTGGACAGGTTTGGGAGGGAACCCAGCAACGGGTAGTTAGATTAGGATGGAAGCACAGACACAAAAGGGATGAGAGTATGGAAGATAACTAGATTGGCATCCATCCTGGGCATGTCCAAGAATAAAAAATGCATGATGGCTTTAGTTGGGTCCACAAGATTTATTTAAATTAACACCAGCTGGGCATGGTGGTGCATGCCTGTAGTCCCAGGTATCCAAGAGGCTGAGGCAGGAGTTCTGTTAAACAGAGTGGTCAGAATGGTTTGATCTCTTTTCAGAGAGGCACGATACTGAGCCAGCCACGTTTAGGACCAGAGGAAGGACATTTCAATAGAATGAAATAGCCAATGCAAAGACCCTGAGGTAAGGAAGCTCTTGGTGTGTTCCAGAAAGGGAAAGTGACCTGTGTGGCTGGTGCATGGTGAGTGAGAGGGAGACTGGCATGAGATGAAGGTGGAGAAAGAAGCAGAGCTGAATCACACAGGACCTTGCAAATCTTGGATTTTATTTTTAAAGCAACTGAAGGCTCCTGGTAGGTTTTAAGTAAGGGAACAAAATAGTCTGGTTTAGGTTTTTAAGACTAAACCCACTTTAACTGGTGGGTGGAGAATGGATGAAAGAAGAACAGGAATAAAAGGCGAGAGATCAGTCCAGGTCCACAGCAGCAGTCCAACAGGTGATGAGGTCTTGGATGGACTTGGATGGAGGTGATGGTGGAGATGGGAAGAGGACGGGTTTGAGGTGTATTCTGGAAGCAGAATCGACTGTTCTTGGTGATGGATTGGATAGGAAGGTGAGAAAGAGGGTAGAATCAAGAATGAGTACTACCTATACTTGGAGATATAATATAATAATTATATAGTAAGTATTACCTATACTTATGCAAGTATTGTCTATACTATTGATTTCACCTTTATCTTCTGTTTTGAGGATTTAGTGTCTTTTTGTGAACATAGTATGTCTTCCTAAATATATGGAGAGTTCCTAAAGGACAAAATTTTTGTCTCATAATTCTTGTACCCCCACAATGCCCACTTAAAATCACATGTTTTACATAGCTGTTAATTGATAGCCTGCTACTACTTTACTATTGTTTGAGATGCAATAAATGCTACTGTGTTATGATAATAGTCCCTGAGGAAGGAAACAGACATCAGTAAATTTTAAGTCCAAATAACAAGACAGTCATTACTTCTATATTTATTATCCAACACAGGTAACTCACACCTATCAAACATCAAATAGATGAGAGCTGAGAAAAACCCCCCAAAAAACTAATATCAATCTTATACCACAGAATTCTAAGCAATTTGTTCAGGCCTCGGTAATTTTAATAATAGCACTCACTGAAATCCTTCCAAACATAAGGAAGTCTACCAGGTATACACAACCTTATTTATTCCTCCCAGAAAACCCTGCAAGGTGACCGGGCACAGTGGCTCACGCCTGTAATCCTAGCACTCTGGGAGGCCACGGAGGGAGGATCGCTCTAGGTCAGGAGTTTGAGACCAGCCTGAGCAAGAGCGAGACCCCATCTCTACTAAAAATAGAAAGAAATTAGCCTGACAACTAAAAATATAGAAAAAATTAGCTGGGCATGGTGGCACATGCCTGTAGTCCCAGCTACTCGGGAGGCTGAGGCAGAAGGATTGCTTGAGCCCAGGAGTTTGAGGTTGCTGTGAGCTAGGCTGACGCCATGGCACAGTGAGACTCTGTCTCCAAAAAAAAAAAGAAAGAAAGAA